>JAFIDM010079852.1:57620-77752 GCA_023159025.1 Thereuonema tuberculata | reverse complement strand
CGTAATCTTTTTGAAAATTTGCTTTTTAGTATTAAATGTAGTTTTTTTACATTTAAATTTAGTGTGATGTTGGAAATATTTAATGGTAGAGGCTGTAGAAGGAGGGATCTACAAAAGAAATATGGGAACTTTATATATTTCTTAATTGGTGAAAAGGTTGAAGGAATTCAAATCAAATGGACATAGATGGGAACAAAGGAGGGGGCGCTGCCCATTTGTGTCCAATTGATAAGGATTCCTTCAACCTTTTCAACAATCAAATGGTATTTCCAAACTTTTCCCTCATCTTGCACATTATCTATGTTTTACTGCAGCTCTTAAGAGTACATTGGACTGGACTCAATAATCAATAAATTACCATAGACAACAGAAATTAGATGAAAAGAAGAAGAGAAAAGTACAGAAATAGAAAGGAAACACGTGTGCCAGCCCCGGTTAAGATGCTAAATTAATAAGAAACTTGATAATTTCAATATTATTGAGTTGTTAATTTAACATTTTTATATAAGCTGCAAAGAAAGCAATAAAAGGAAATAAAATTCTGTTCAAAGCATGAATTTCTGTTTGTAGAAAAAAGTACTTAAAGAATGATACACTAAATTGAACCACATGAATAAAAACGAAATTTATGAACCATTTATGAGCAAAATAAATGCATCACTGCTTCCAAATTAATGATATGAATCAAACAGTGAATATTTAATGTTATAATAAAATGATATAATACTTAACAAAAACTGTTAGACGTTTCTATTAAATGCTTACATTATTCCAAAAACATATATAAACTCTCCAGAAATGACCAATATTTCGTCAATCTAACTGGTAGACTTCTGGGTCATTCCATATCAAATCATCCAGAAATTTTAGGAAATGTCACCCACCCTCACAGAAAACTTTGAAATTTTGTATAATTGAAGTTTACCTAGATATATGAATATTCCCAAAATTTAAATGTTGCAAGTTAAGTAATTTTTCAGTAATGGTCTCCAGAAGTTACATGGATCCAGGAACTCAGGTGTTCCATGGACGAGCTCCTTGATAATTTAAAAATGTAATAGTTCCTACAGTTTTTGCAGTAGAACCTTGATTTTTTTTTTAAATTAAAGAGGAATGTTTATATTTTTATGTTCATGCTTCTTTTATTGAGTAATCATAAGTTTTTTTTTAGAAAAAAAATGTAAATAATTTTTTTCAAATAAATTCGATACCTGGGCATTGTATTTTTTTTAAGGTATTGCTCCATCATAGATTCCTTTGAAAATTTTACAATATTATTATAAATCCTTCTTTATGTCACACAAAAAAAATCAGTTTGTAGAAATGATGGGAAGTGTAGAAAAAACGCTATATTAAAAAAAAAAATTAAATTGATAATTTCTGACTATCATGTCACCTGTAAAATGAGCACCATAAAAAATACATATGAACAGAAGCGTCTTGTTTTAAGTAATTTAGCTGAAATGTATTCTCTCTATAAAAAGAAGTATCCTGAAGACAAAGTAGATTTTCAAAATTTGAATCTCTTCGACCAAAACAGTGTATACTCGTAGGATCATCAGGAACACCTACCGTATGTGTCACCACTTACAGTCAAAATGTTAATTGCTTCTAAATTCTATTTCTATTAAAGTAACATACCATGATCTAATGAAAACAGTAACATGATATAAATAACCGAGCCTGTATGCTCCTTCTGTGCAAAAAATGCCCCCCCCCCTTCCCAGTTCTTTACTTCAAACACACTTAAAAAATGAAATAGAAGACTATGATCCTGATGTGATGGTTCAGTACAGTCAATGGATATCAACTGATAGAATGACTTTAAATGTTCAAATCATCACTCTATCAGAATTCTGCGACACACTAATTAAGAAAATTGAAACACTTACTCCACACTCTTTTATTGCTCAATCACAGTCTGATTATCTGAAAATGAAGAAAGAAACACTTGATGAAGGATCAGTGTTAATTTTAATGGATTTCAGTGAAAATCTCCATTTTGTTGTTCAAGATGAAGTACAGGGGTACCATTGGAACAATGGTAGCTGCACTCTTCACACTGTTGTTATATATTACAAAAAAGATCAACAGTTGCAAGCAAAAAATTTTTGTATCATTTCTGATGATCTAGAACATGATGTGGCCCTTGTGTATCAGACTCAGAAAACTGTATTGAATTTTTTGAAGTTTGAATTTCCTGAAATTCCACTTGCTTATGCTGAATATTTCTCTGACGGATGTGCTGCACAATATAAAAATTGTAAGAATTTCAGAAATATCTGCTACCATGAACACGATTTCAATATAAAGTGCAGCTCGTCTTTTTTTTGCAACCAGCCATGGCAAATCTCCCTGCGATGGTATTGGTGGCACTGTCAAAATACTTGTCACAAAATCAAGTTTGCAAAGACTACACAAAGATCAAATACTTACTGCATCGCAGGTATTTGAATTCTGTCGGGAAAACCTACAAGGCATTTCAGTTCTCTGTTTCAAAAGATGAAATGGTTCAAGTCAGAAATTTTCTTTCCCATGCTTTGAAAGTGCAAAAACTGTTCCTGGAACACGATCTATGCATCACATTATACCACTATCACCAACCAAGATTGGAGCAAAAAGGCTAAGCTATGATACTGATTTTAGTATCATTCATGATTTCTCTGCACTTCCGCCACTGATGCCATTATGCTCTGTGCAGCCCAACTGCTATGTTGCATTTGTATATGACTCTTCTTGGTATCTGGGGATTGTTGAGAAAGTGAATGGTGTAGAAGGAGATGTTACAGTAAGGTTCATGCATCCTCATGGACCATCCCCGTCCTTCTATTGGCCTGATAATGATGTTTGTGATGTCCCATTCTCACATATTCTATTTGAAGTTGAAATCACCACAGCAACAGGCCATACTTATTCTCTAAACAAAAAGTCTTCTAGATTGGTGGAAGAAAAGTGGTCCTCATACAAAAAAATATTAAATGTGAAGCATTACAGCATCTTGTCATATATATATTTCCAAATGAACTTGAATGCAGATACATATCTTATATAATATACGAGTATATTTTATAGTTTGTAGCTTTGTTTTATATTGCAATTTTTTTTACATTTGTATATTTTTATGCTCACTTATGTTGTTAATGTTTCTTGAGTAGTTAACAGTATTTCTATTATTGTGATATTTTGGGAATGTTAATGGCTGAATGAAAATGTTGATGTCAAGATGAATTTTTTTTTTTGTGAGTACCATTCATTTCTCAAATTTGATTTTTTTTTGTGAAGCAAATTTACTATTTGCAGATCAGTTTCTAATTTTTTTCAAGGATTTTCAGATGGGGGCAAGTGTCTAAATTTTTTTTTAGAAATTTAACCAAAAAAACATTAAACTACAAAAATTTTTTTGGCCAATTCTTTTACGATTTTTTTTTGGTAAGAACAATTCATTTCTACAAAATGATTTTTTTTGTGACAAAACTTTACTATTTGTAAATCATTTCCTAATTTTTTCAAGGATTTTCAGAGTAGAGCAAGTATCCAAATTTTTTTTTTAAACTAACCAAAAAAAAAAACAAAAAAAATTATAAAACAATTAAAAAAAATTTTATACGGCCAATTCTTTTATGTTTTCATAAACTACATGTCACAACGCATATTCAGGGAAAAAATTGTCATCCTACTTGTTTCCATTTAAAAACTGCAGCCAATTTTCAAATTTTCACAATTCGCTTTGAAGTACCAAATTGCATCAAACTTTCTGCTATTATTACCAACAGAATGTATATAAAGCAATAGAAATTGGCAAAAGTTCATGAAATTAAGTATAATAGCAGTACACAAAATCTCAGTTCTCAACTAGGTAGTGGGTGACATGGCCTGGATGACTTGACATGGAATAACCCTTCTTCTAGGTCTCAAACGTAAAAAATTAAAAATATACAAAATAAATAAGAGAGGAGAAAGAAAAGAATCTTTACCTCTCTCCAAAACATTACAAAAGTATAACAATCATTCTTTACATCATATCGTGTCTTTGTTACAAAATAATAAAAATTTTAATAAACAATTAAAACAATATAACATTATTGGGAAAAACAGATCATGACCTTAATTAAACTTCAAAATTTCACTTAATTTCTTATTTGTTTTTAAAAATTTTTGAAAAAAGCCTAATGAAATTTCATTAACTCTAAAATATTTGTTTTTATCGATACATTTGCAACAATTTATCGTACATGAATCCAAAATTTCTCTCATATCTATAACATAGATTAAAGGATCTGGGTTATGGTTAAAATTAGAGCAATGCTCTAATTCCAGGCGGAAAGATTTGTGTGGTTTTAAAATCACACAAATCTTTGCGACTAGGCTGAGCATTGCTCTAATTTTAACCATAACTCAGATCCTTTAGTCTATGTTATTTTTGAATCTAGAGATATATATAAACTCAAATATCTTAGAGTTAATGAAATTTCATTAGGCTTTTTTCGAAAATTTTTAAAAAGAAATTAAAAAGAAATTTAAAAAGAAAGAGATTAAGTGAAATTTTAACGTTTTTCCCAATAATGTTATATTGTTTTAATTGTTTATTATGTTTTATATTATTTTGTAACAAAGACACGATGGGGTGTAAAGAATGATTGTTATACTTTTGTAATGTTTTGGAGAGAGGGAAAGATTCTTTTCTTTCTCCTCTTATTAATTTTGTATATATTTTTAATTTTTTACGTTTGAGACCTAGAAGAAGTCAATCAGTTAGATTGAAGAAATATTGGTCATTTCTGGAGAGTTTATATATGTTTTTGTAAGATATAAAACTTAATTAAAATTTTGAAAATTTATTTACATATTTTATAAATACGAAGGGATTGTAACTCCATGGGAAGTAAGCCAAGAGAAACGGGAATATGAAAAGAAAAACCACTATAAAAAGAAGGAACATTATTATTTAGAAATATGATAGGAAATCTATCTTATTTAGCAAACTGCGCAAAACCTGATATCAGTTTTTCATTGAAATTTCTAGCGAGAAAGCTAAACAAGCAATTAGTAAGCGACTGGAAAAAAGCTAAAAGAATATTAAGATATTTGAAAACAACTGATGAAATATGCTTGGTGTATAAAAGGTTAGAAAAGTAACTGTATATCATTCAGATGCAGAATGCACATGAAGTTCAAAAGCTCTTGTTTTGTATATTGTTTGCGTATTGCTTGTTTTTTTTATTACTATTAGAACATTTTATCTTAAATTTCTTGTTTTTAAACTTCTGCTTCTTAATATTAAGCACTACATATCATTAAGCATGCTGGATGTTTATTATTCTTATATTGTAATTAAATTCCTTTTAAGTTAGCCTACTATTTTCAGAAATTGATATTGCACATTTAAAATTAAATTTACATCAGCTTCATGATAAGTCTGACAAACAAACTTATAGTTAGCATTATTGCAATTCTCAAGCACAGTTCTTAGCTGCTAAAACACATTTGCTTAACAAGCTTGCGGATTGAATTGAATATTGAATTGTGTAAGCAAACGAAGGCACAATGCAAAGGATAGGTAAAATACCATTAATACCAAGAAATTAATCCTTACTTTAGCACTGATATAGTATCTAATTAGAACTCTCTACTGTGATTTAAATAATTGGCTAATCAACTTAAATAGGTAAGAACTCAATTCTATCGAGTTACTACTGAATGCGTTCTTGAATACCGACAGTAATAGCCAGTTTTAGACAGTTTTAGACTTGTATAAAATCAAGTCCCTTTTTAAGATTTGACGAACATATAACAGCAAAAGACAAATTCAGATCTGTGTTTTGGCAGCTGAAATAACCAATGCGAGATGGTGGGAGTATGGGAGGGGTGATTTTTTTTTATTGTTGTGATCAAGAATACGACATACAGAAAGGATAGGCTTTGTGCTATGTCTGAAGAATTAGAAATTGAAGTTGGAACAAAAGATATCTATGGTGATGTGATAATCGACACCAACAGCTAAAGTAATAGATGATACAGCCAGCACAACGTTTTCATCAAAGTATACGCTGAAAAGAAGTGAAGTGCTAAATCTATACTAAACGTAACAAGAACTGTGTGTAATGAATTTATCGTTATGAATCTAGGGAAAGTTGTACCTCTTTAAATCAGTGCGTCTATGGTATTGATGATTATCATGTTAGAGTAATTATTTAAATTGATGAAGAGGCTTATAAAATATGTACCAGAAATAAGTCAAGCAGTTGGAAACAGTGATGGAGCATTCATGGTACGAGAGCGAGAACTCAGATAAACATTGGTGAAGGTTAGGCAATGTTTCTTTTACGGGGGATTAGTTTCTGAATTTAAAGAAGAACGCTGTAAAGTTATGAACTCATGAACTGTTGCAGATAATTCTGTTATATATATTTCGGGAATGCAATGATTTGACAATATCTGTGTGATATCTGTCCATGTATATATATATATATAATCATGCCGGAATGTGAAATATCCGTCTCTGCCGTCAAGGCAGAAACGTTTTTCATCAGAAAAAACTATTTCGCTAGCCGTAACTCGATACCGAAGCATTTCCGGACCTATGTTTATATCATTTTGTTCTTTACTTTTACATGTAGAATGGGCTCCCGAAGTTTCTGCATATCTTCGTGAATCACTCTTTTTATATATACACTCATTACCAAAAAAAACGACGACCTAGAAGGAGTTGTCCGATTGTAATGAAATTTCGTATGCAAAGACATTGGGACCGCCCATGCAAATGATTAAACTTTGGTGTCCAATGAATGAATAGCGAGAGCTACAGCGCATCGGAACTGCACACACAGCAGGTGAATATAAGAAGCGATTCTCAATCTGATGGTCAAAATTTCTGTTGCGTTGCGAGTTAAGCCGTGCGAACACCACGCAACATTCCTGCAATTTAGTCGCGTGATTTTGACGTCACGAGTTGATATAAACCTTTGTCAAGCGCGAACACTTGCAACTCGGATATGCAACTCGAAAATGCAACTGACCCATGACAACGCAGATTTTAAATATGTCACGTGTGACGTCAAGCAAAATTCGGTTATGTCGTTTCAAACATAATATAAGAGTGAATGATTTGCAACATATGATAAATATTTTTTTTAAATTATTAGCCGCTATGGAATTTAATTTAATGTTGTTATTTCGAATGAAAAGTAACGAATGACCAACAGCCAATAAGAAACCATGCTCCCCTGGAAACAATGACGTCATAACTTTTGCATTCTGCGTCAGCAGCCTTCGCGTTTGCCAAACCCGATGTGGAAAATCCAATAAAATCGAGGTTTTGAAACCTCTCTGATAAATTCTTCCGCATACAATTACTGCATTTCAGCATAAACTTTATTTATGCGTGAAAGAAACTCGCAATACTCTGATATTAATTGAGTATGAGCCTGTCTTCAAAACGAATCGACAGATAAAATTTTCGACGCCATTTTTTTCATGGGCGTGGTTTCATAACCGACGTGTTCCAATGCTGCCCTGTGATTGGGGAATTCGATGCAATTTTTCGAGTTGCAGCGGAGTTGCAGGTGTCCATGCAACTCGACTCCGATGACAAAAGTTGCAAAGAAATTGCAACTCGTGACGTCAAAATCACTCGTGACGTCAAAATCGCGCAACTAAGTTGCAGGAATGTTGCGTGGTGTTCGCACGGCTTTAGCATATCTTTCAACAACTGAAAAAATGCCTCGCCGCAGGATTCGAGCTCATTACGTGCAACTGTCAGAGTTTGAAAGAGGTCGTATCATTGGATTGAAAGAGGCAGGTTGGAGAATCGCTCGGCATATGGGTTGAAGTGATGCGGCGATTAGAAGATGCTAGCAGGAATGGGTGGACAATGGCAGATTTCGGCGTCATGAAGGTAGCGATCGACCTAGGGCCACAGCAGAGCGGGAGGATAGAGTGATTGACAGATTAGCTGTCACAGCGCCTGAATCATCATTATCAACCATCAGACGTGCGACCCGCACACGAGTATCCACCATGACCATTCAGAGACGGCTGAGAGAGCGACATCTACGCTCGTACCGACCGCTATGCCACATGCCAGTCACGTCTGCACACCGTCGGGCCAGATTGCAGTGGTGCTTGGTTCGATCCGGTTGGAACGATGCTGACTGGAGACGTATAGTGTTTAGCGACGAATCCCGCTTCCAACTGTGTCCTGATGATTGTCGGAGACGTGTCTGGAGACGCCCAGGGCAGCGTGCCGATCCTGCTTTCACAATTGCACGCCACACAGGCCCTCAACCAGGAGTTATGGTCTGGGGTGCCATTTTCCTTGGTAGCCGGACCCCTTTGGTCGTCATTAGCGGCCCACTTACAGCACAGCGGTACGTCGACGACATTCTGAGACCTGTTTTGCAACCCTTCCTTTTCCAGTACCTTGACTTTATTTTTCAGCAACATAATGCCAGACGACATACGGCACGTGTTGCTAAGATCTGTCTTGCAGCTTGTGAAATACTTCCTTGGCCAGCCAGATCCCCAGATCTCTCTCCAATCTAGCATATCTGGGATATGATGGGAAGGCGACTGCATCCACCAAGGAATGTGGATGACCTAGCCCGACAAATGGAGCAAATTTGGCAAGAAATACCACAGGAAACCATCAGGGAGCTTTATCACTCTATGACACGTCGTGTGGCAGCTTGCATTCAGGGTAGAGGTGGGTCAACACCTTATTGAACTCGTTACATTGTAACTCTGTAACTCTGAAAAAAATCATTTAATTTGTCTGAAATTTTGATCATTTTCTATTCTGTATATAATCTTCCTCTCCACCAATTTTTGTCTCCATCGGACAACTCCTTCTAGGTGCGTCTTTTTTTTTGTTAATGAGTGTGTATATACATATATATGTAACAGTTCAATGGGGAATGTAATATTTTTGGATAGTGTTTGATGTTCAATGAGCGCCAACCGATAATTCGTTCGGTAGAGTTCCCTTCTACCTCCTCCAAACTCGTTACTTCCCCGAGTCACCTAGCTCAGTAATCCCATGGGAGCAGGGGTACACACTTCCCGTCCACGTATAAAGAGGCGAAAACATTTCCACTGCACAAATAAACTTAATAATTTTATTCAACTCTAGAAAATAACCCATTCCTTGATCTGACGGCAATAACTTATGGGCAAAACTTATAGCTTATAACTTCGACTGAACTGAAATTAACTAAATAGTTAAACCACTAATTAAACGAACTTCACTTAAATTGAACACGGTTCTTTATAAGTCGCACTGCACTAACAGTTGCGTAGCAATAATTTGAAGTAAGTAGCTTACTAAGTTTCGTTGCACTAATGAATTCACAATTGGAAGGGTTTACTCACTGGCACTGAAATTCCGCACGGGTATACACGTGCATTTAAACACACACATAATTTACAAGATTTTTCTTTTGTAAATTACTTTAAGCTTAATTGCGAGAATTTTCATTCACAATAAACTATAAGGTTTAAGGCTATACAGGTTGCCTGTCTATCTATAATAACTGGATTTTAACACACTCTACGCTGACAATATGGGCCGAGTCTAGCATGGCTTCGGTTACGAGGTCGAACGAGGAATGCGGCTTCGAACTGTCGCACACAGCTCGGGTACCTTTGACCGCAGGAGCGAGGTAACAAGACAGAATGAGAGAGATTCTCTGTAAACACGACGTTAAATAAACTCAAGTGAACCACCGATGCGACGTCACTGGTTCACCAACCTATCAGATAGCATAATCACTTACCTAACCTAATAAGGGAGATTACGTCATCTGACGTGATAGGGTCAATTATCCAATGATATGTAAATTCACCAAACAATTCCAAATATGGAATGCTGACTCATGGAAAATTCCAAGAAGTAATTCTCCCAACTAACTAACTTAACTTAATTCACAGCACAAAGAAATTTAATTCTTATTTTAAAATTATACCCTTAATTACATCTAATCTAAGTTAAATTGAGCTTAAATCCTTAAATATCTTAAAAATGAGCCTAAATTCCTAAATTTCTGACCTAATTTAAATTAAAGTCTGAAATAAAACAAAATTACTAATAATGACTAAGAACTAACGCTAACGAAGTCTTTCCACCATTAGCTTTACAAAACAATGATTCGAAATTTCTTTTTCTTAGTTGACATTTCTTTGCCTCTACAAATGTGATATTAAAATTCTAATATTTCTATTATTACAATAATAGACATATGTGAGTGTTGTCACGATATATATATATATATATATACCCCCTGTAAAGAAAATATAAACTCACCCAAGTATTTCAAATAACTTTTCATCACATGTTTTGTTTATTCCAACTTTTTTTTTTTAGTCTATTTAAAAGAAATTAATTCATGTACCATTTAAATATCTCGAACATTTTCAGTAGTTTTTAATTTAAAAAATAAAATCAATTTTCGACTGTAATGAAAATATAAACTCGCTAAGAAATGTTTTGATTCTGCCATCTGCAAAGCGATTGGAATATCCCAAATTTGCATAAAAATAGCTAAAAGTGGCCAAAGTATGTAATCCATTCATTTTCGAAGCAACATATGCCACTACTTTATCATGCCTCATGGAAATTCATTAACTGACAAAGAAATATGAAAAATTCATTTTGTCCTTAGTCAAAAAAGTCAGTAAGGCAAATAGCCTCAGAATTAAAACATTCATAGACTGTTATTCAAAATGTTACCAAGAAAGGTGATAGTTATGGAACCCCAAAAAGACCAGGTAGACTTCCAAAACTCAGACCTCGGGACCACCGGAGAATTAAAGATCTTGCTGCGTCTGATGGGATGTCCACCCGTGAAATTGCTCGTGTATTGCCAAAGACTGTATCTCATCAAACTGTACGGAAAAGCTTAACGTCAAATAATCACATGAAGTTTGTAAAACTGAAAGCGAAATCCAAGCTCACTGCCACTCATCGTTCCAGCCGACCTGACTGGGCTAAGAAAACAGTGAAATGGCATCAAAGATGGAACGAAATAGTTTTTTCTAATGAAAAACGTTTCTGTCTTGTCGGCACAGACGGATATTCCGCATTCAGGCATGATGTACGCACTCCGTCGAAAAAAAGATTAAACAAACAAAAAGTTGGGGGTGGAGTTTTGGTGTGGGCAGCATTTGGGGCAGGAGGTAAGAGAGATATAGTGTTTGTGGAAGGCAAGATAGATTCTAAAAATATCAGAACCTTTTTTATGATCATTTAGACCCCTTCTAGGAGGGCCAAATTGGCAATATGAACAAGACAATCCTTCTATACATGCATCAAAATACATCAAATCCACCAGGTTTAAAAAAAATAAAATTGATATCAATCCATGGCCCTCCGTTCACCTGACCTGAACCCAACTGAAAACGTGTGGGGTTGGATGGCAAACATTGTATATTGCCGAAACAAACAGTATCATCACTTTTATGATCTGAAGGTTGCAATTTGGAATTCTTGGGAGCAGATAAAGATGTCCGATTTGAAAAAATTAATTGGGACAATGCCTGACAGGATGATAGAAATTATAGAGAAGAAAGGAGAACCAACACGTTATTAATTTCAATGATTTTCGAAATATTATGTTTTGAGTTTATATTTTCTAATTTATATTTTATAAATTAGCGAGAAACAGCTGTTTTGGGATGTCACTTGTGAACACGGTCTCACCTTTTTAATGTGTTTACATATTTTAGGCGCTTATTTCTTTCTTTTCAATGCTCATCGAAAATTCTTTGAGGCTGCAGCACAAGAATTTCCTTTACTTTATTTTTAATGTGTATTTTGTTTTCTGAAGGTGCCATTTCCATTCCTGCTTCCCTTTATTCTCACCTCTGTACTGAGACCAAGGTCTTTACAGTGACTACTCCAATTGATGATCGCCAATTTAGCGAGAAACAGCTGTTTTGAGATGTCACTTGTGAACACGGTCTCACCCTTTTAATGTGTTTATATTTTCTTTACAGTTGAAAAGTGATTTTTATTTTTTAATTTAAAAACTATATCTATATAAGTTTAGCAATACAGCTTTTAAATTATTTTAGTTATCTGAGCTATTCTATTCAGCTATTCTATTTATGTAATTCGACTAAAACTTTAATTAATTTTCATCTTAATATTCGATTGCAAACGTATTAAGAACTTTTGTTTTTTTTACTATAGCCACACGAGAACGAGAAGATGGAAAAGGGGGAGGTCAAAGAGGTGTAAACGTCTGATGTTCAAAAGGAATGAATGGAACAGACAGAAGAATTCAGCTCTTAATGCCTCTTTAAAAAAAAGCTTCTTTGAAATGAAGCAAATAATATTACCCATCTTACTTTCAGATACATTAATAAATAAAAAATTAGTTCTTCACATAAAAGCATAACTGAAAGGAATTTTAATGAAATGATCCTTTATGGTTACAACCTCACAATTATTGAAATTAACTGCTTTTTCATGTAATTACTGAAAGACTTCATTGGTCGTAAAATGTATAGTTTCTATTGATTTGGACATCAGATGGAAAGTCCTACTGCGAACTTTCATTTCACATATTTTGTTTGTCGAGGGCAAGAAATTTTAGGTCAACAATAATTAATGGAAGAAATTAATTAGAAACTGACATTTATAGGAGATACCTGATATTTAACGAATTCTCATTTACTGTTCATTAACAAAGTTACAAACATGTAAGTTGATTGAAATTTATTATTTTTCACTAACGAGGCTAGAAACATGTAAGTTAATTTGAGTGGGTTATCTCAATATATTTGAATTATCGAAAGCTTCCTAATATCTGGAGATCTTTGTAATGAAAAATGCAATTTTTCGCTGTATTTTTAAAAAGGTGAATTTAGAATTTTGTTTTATTAACAAATCCAATTTCTAATTATTATGATTATTTAACGAATTTCTTACTAATTTCAGCCATTTTGTTCTGGACAATAATATTACCTTTTTAGTTTCTATTTATAATTAGCCAATTTTTAATATAAGTTATATTAAAAATTATTATAAAAAAATTGATAGCATTTAGTTAATTCTGTGATTCATTAAAATTTATCGAATCAATTTGTAAATAAAGATAGTTTTATTGCAGCCTTTTTGCATTTATAATAGATAAGGGTTTTCTATACTAATGTAAGAGAAATTTCATGTGACCCTTTTAATAAAAAGTTATGAAATATAATTTAGAGAGAAAATTATAAAATGGGTTTAAACTAAATAATAATACTAAGAACAACTATAATACCACATAAAACAGATAGATTGTTATTAAAATGTAGAACCGTTACAATTTGAAAATTCGATGCTAACAAAATCATACTAAAAATACCGAGAATCGCTTCAATGCCCATAAGAGATATCAAATCTTGTCCTAAAATGAAAAAAATTGCAAAAATTGGAATGAAGTCTAAAAATAGCAAATAAAGTCCTACTCGATATTAATAAATATTCATGATGGTTTTGGCCAGCATATACTGATGTTATCGATTATATTTTATATTATTCATTGAAACTAATAAGAAAAAAGTTATGTTTTCAATCGATAATCATTAACTTGTATTCTAACAAGATTTACGATTTTCCAAAACGATCTATGAAAAGAAATTTAAAATTTACTCATTTTTAACTCAGCCTTTCACCAGAAACAAAGACAAATATGGAAACTAAATTGAAAAATATAGAAAGATTCGAATTGAATTACATGATGATAGAAAGGGAATTATGAAATCAATGTTATACTCATGAAACTGTAGTGTACATTAATACTTTTTTATGCAGTATTTTAGAACTAGCATAAAATGCTTTCTCATGATCAGTTTATCCTATTTCATGTTATATACTGCTGTTTGTAAAAAATGCAAAACCAAAATCATCGGAATTAAATGAAATTTACAGCAAATGTCAATTATAGGATATTATGCAAAATAGTAAAGTTTCAGAGCCACCGCGCGTGCGTGGCATGCGCAGCGCCCTCTGAACTGATGCTGAAAGCGTATAAATAGAGGACTGTAGCGGAACGTTTACAATAGTTAATGACTATTTGTTAGTGGCGAACGTTTAGTGAGACCTAAGTATGCCTCCACGACGGAAGCAGGAGAAATTCCAACAACGTACGGAGTTTGAACGGGGGAGGGTTATCGGCCTTCGAGAAGGAGGATATTCCTATCGCGCAATAGCAGCTCATGTGCAGCGGCACAGTTCAACAGTGATGCGAGTTTGGAAGCAGTGGATCGACGAGCACCGAACAACTCCAAAAACTGTGAGTGGACGACAGAAGGTGACGTCAGTTCGCGACGATCGACACCTGCTCCGCATGGCGCTGAATGACCGTAAGGCTTCCTCCAGGCAGTTGGCAGCACATTGGTCTACTGCTACAGGTGTACTAATGTCGGCTTATTCAATTCGTCGATGTTTGCTAAACCGTGGACTGCGTGCAAGGGTGCCTTTATACCGCATTCGTGTTAGACGCTATGCCA
This sequence comes from Thereuonema tuberculata, assembly GCA_023159025.1. Lineage (NCBI taxonomy): Eukaryota > Metazoa > Arthropoda > Chilopoda > Scutigeromorpha > Scutigeridae > Thereuonema > Thereuonema tuberculata. The sequence goes on along the minus strand of JAFIDM010079852.1, from coordinate 63,262 downwards.
GTCAACGATGCCTTCCAGAGGGCGTTATCGAACGACATAGTAGCCGAACACCCGGACTTATGGTCTGGGGTGCGATTTCGTATCATGGAGATTCAATTTGCTACGAATTCAGGGTAATCTCAATAGCAACAGATACGTCCGTGAAGTGCTACAGTCCGAAGTCGTTCCCTTCCTTCAAGGCATCCCTGGAGCTATCTTTTAGCAGGATAATGCACGCCCACATACTGCAAAGACTGTTCGAGACTTCTATTCAGCCCAACACATGCAACTTTTTCCTTGGCCTGCTTATTCGCCGGATATGTCGCCTATTGAGCACGTGTGGGATGTTGTTGGTCGGCGTCTCCCCCGTTAACCCCCCGAAGTTGTTGGAATTTCTCTTTCTTCCGTCGTGGAGGCATACTTGGGTCTCAGTAAACGTTCGCCACTAACAAATAATTATTAACTAAAGTAAACGTTCGCTACAGCCCTCTATTTATACGCTTTCAGCATCAGTTCAGAGGGCGCTGCGCACTATTTTAACTTTACTATTTTGCATAACTTTCTATAATTTACATTTGCTACAAATTGAATTCTGATGATTCCTAATTGGTGTTGCATTTTTTACAAACAGCAGTGTAACTTCAAAAGAATCATTAGGATATATTAAATAATTTAAAGATTATAATATATCATGTAGCTATTAGGCAGTCAATAAAACCATCAAACATCGTAAACGCGATCGTATCTACGATTTTTTTATATGTTGTTAGGACCCCGGAGAGTAGTTTGTACCCAAGTTTGCAACCCTGAAAACCCTGTGCTACTCCTGTGGTGTTTGAAAAACTGCGAAATTCGGCCACCTGTGTCAGTTTTGTCGAAAAAACCACGGGAAGGAAGCATTTATCGGATATCTTCACTCTATACTTTTGTAAAGCAAAATAAATTTGTTACAATATGAGCTCAACTCGAGCTCTCTACATCTATTGGTTGCGGAGATATATCCAGTCAAAGACGGGCAAGTTTGTCCAAAAAGTGAAATATTATCGCTAGGGTCATGTTCCAAGACACGTATTGGCTAAACTAATGGTTCTAGAGAACGATCATGAGAGAGGAAGTTGTAGAGAATTAAATGGTGCCTCTAGGCCTCATAGTTTCCTCAAAAACGAAAAAACAGTAAACATCAGAATGTGGAAAAATTAGGAAAACATTGTACTGAATCATATAGTATGTATTGCTTTAAAAACACGTGCAAAAATGTGAAGTTAACATTGTTGATGTAACATATGGCTTCAAATAAACATACACTAGACAAATAACCGGAAACATACAATAAACAACGGAAACATAAATGTAAACAAGAAAATTCTACGTACACAGGTCAAGCATAAGCACTGCAGTAGTTTAGAACTTCGCCCTTTGGAAGGACCGGGTCTCATCCAGTCTGGATCTGTGGGGAGAGAGTGGAACGTTTTCTGGAGGTGGAGGCGAATCGTCATATGGTGTTGGGTCGTCCAAATCCTCATCCTCCTCGTCCAGGACGATAGGGGTGACGTTTGTGCAACTGCGCTCTTGGCAAAAGGAACATAGGATAGAGTACTTGAGCCCTGACTTTCTGCAAGTACACGACCCTAAGCTTTCTTTCATTAGTAAGCCACCATTCTAAGCAAGGTCTGAGGAGCGGGCTCTGTGCACATTGTGATGGGCATGAGACCTTGTTCGCTGGTGGCCCATCCCCAATCACAAGGGTTGTCGAACCCCAACCATTTTTGCACCTAGTGGTAGGTCCTCCACGAATGGTATTTAGCAGCCTCTGTGGTGGGGGCAGGCGGGCAAGGTTGACTTTGGCCGTTGCTGTCGATTTGACAAATGCTGAGTATCGCAGGGTGTTCAGCGTTACCGCATCTCCGCCATAGAGGTTCATCAAGATCTTCTCGCCAGCTTTTCCTACTTCGTCCTGGTTGGAGTTTCGATCCAAGAAAAATGCTGGCAGATCTATCCAGTGGGTTTTTTTTTTTTGAGGACGTTGCAACACTTCATTTTGCCTTGTCAGAAAAGGGCAGAGGTCGTTTCACATCCACTGATGGCATGCAGGAACAAAACCATTTCTCGTGAAACCTTCATTTCTCCACATGTGAAGGAATTTGCTGTATAGTGAGCGCAGTCTGACCCACCTCTGCCGTCTTTCTGGAAGTACACGTTCGTCTGTCCCGAGCATAAGCCCTTTAGGAGGACCAGTAAGTCGACGTCTTCCCCAATGATGAAAATTTGGTTGATGAGCTCTTGGAGAGTGCAGTCATCACTATATCAGCATTGGCATCTTCGTGAGATTGATGTACCTCGATATCCTGCCTCTCAAATTCAGTACGCATTATGGTGATCAAGCGGCTTTCGTTAGATTCATTGGAGAGCAGTTTTGCCTGGGGCACTTTGATGGGTGTTGATTCATCAAACAAAATGTCACTGCAGGAGAGAGAAGCAGAACGTCGCAGGCGTTCAGCTTATTTAGTGCTCCTCATAGATGCATCGTGTGGGTATCCATGAAACACCACAGCTACGTTTGTACCAAAGTGGTTAAAAACGTAGGTAATGTATCCCACCACAATGGCTCTGACTGGATCATTGCAATGCCAGATCACCTTGTTAACAATTTTGGGCCAGATCAAAATGTTAACTTCCCATTCTTGCATGTGCTCTTGAAGAAATACATAACATGATTCAGTACAATGTTTTTCTCATTTTTCCAAATTCCGATGTTTACTTTTTTTCGTTTTTGAGGAAACTATGAGGCCTAGAGGCACCATTTTGAAATCAAATTGCAGCCAATTCAATTTTCTACAACTTCCTCTCTCATGATCTTTCTCTTGAACCTTTAGTTTAGCCGCTACGTGTCTTCGAACGTGACCCTGCCGATAACTTTCCAGTTTTTGAAAAAAGTTGCCCATCTTTAACTGGCAATAACTCCGCAACCAAAGGACCTAAAGAGCCCGTGTTGTGCTGAAATTCTAGCAAATTTAGTTTGCTTTACAAAAGTATTGAGTGACGATTCCGAGAAACGCTTCCTTCCGAGTTTTTTTTCGACAAAACTGACACAAGTGCCCGAATTTCGCAGTTTTTCGAACACCACAGGAGTAACACAGTGTTTTCAGGATTGCAAACTTGGTTTTATACTACTCTCAGGGGTCCTAACAACATATAAAAAAATCATAGATACATGCGCGTTTGCATTGTTTGCCTTTTTTTGTGTCGATATTGACTGGCCTACATCTTCCTATTGTTACTTTAAATATTAGTGATTCTTTTTAAAACTAAGATTTCAAATCTGGTTGTAAGAGAACTCTTTTGAATTTCAATAAAATTACCTAAAACTTAAACTTCGAGGGTCCGTTAGCCCAGTGGTTTAGACGCTGGACTGTGGATTAGAGAATCCCGGGTTCAATTCCCGACAGTAGTCAGGATTTTATAACTGTTATTTGAATTCCAAACGGACCCTAGGGTTAACTAGCTTTCTCTCAAAGGGCTGCCGGCTTCGTTAATCAAGGATTAAACGAGTGTCTGGCTGACTATCGAGCCTCAACTAATTCCTTTGGTCGAGAATCGGTGGGAGCCTAAGCCCCTCGCTATGGCCTGTTGCTGTAGAGTTTAAAATTAACTTAAATTAAACTTCACCAACACATTATATTAATGAAAGATATGTCCGAGTTTTTTTCTTTATCTAAAAGTTACGAATTTCTACTTTAATTCAAATCGTAAAACTTTGTTGGTTTGAAGATTTTAATTACACAGTATTTGATGTCACAGTGTTTTATGAAGTATGGAGTTGCTAGAAATACACTGAGAGTCAAAATTTGGGCAATAAGCATTTGGATTATTAATACTTGAAAAACTGAATAATAAACAAACTGAATTACAATGTGCTTTTCTTTATTAATATTGAATAGATATTGTTTTCGTATAATACTAAGAAATATTATGAAATTTAAAACAATGTATAAATATTGTATATTATACATACAGTATATTACATAAACTATAGCAAAAGTTATAAATTTAATTGAATTTGCAATTTAACCAGTAAATAACTTTTGATGTAATTTCAAAAAATAGATGAATTTCTTTTCATTAATTTTTGTGCAATTGTCATTAGTTAAATTTCTTGCTTCCAGTTATCATTCTATGATGCTTGAGTTTGTTATTGCTTGTTATTAGCAATAACAGATTGGGGGAAAAATAGATTTAAAAAAAAAATTAAAGCAATGTAAACCAAGATTAAATTCAAAGTTTAAATGTATTTAATGTTTAAATTTAAATCTATATCATTAAATGAAAAAGAAAGCTATATCATTAAATGAAAAATTTCTTTTTTATTTAATGATATAACAATATTACGTAAATATCAATTTGTAAGATATTATGAATCTTTCCCTTTCTTATTATAGATCAAACGTTTCTTGGAATTAACTAAACATTTATTTTGACGCTTTTAATGTTATGAAAAGTTTGAAATTAAAGCAATAACTTCTTACTAAACTTGAAACAAAAGAAGAAAACTAATGATTCCTCTCGAATAGTATGAAGCCAAAATTAGGGAGATTTTCAATGACTTCCAGAACTCAAGTTCTTACTGGGAAAAATCCGTTTATCAATTTCCGAAAAAATCAAAACGTAAAAATAATACGTCCAAAGGGTGCCCGATTGCGAACGCTAGATACTAAGGACAAAGTAACACCAGACATTGATTTGCAATGGATAAATAAGTGTCTTGACAATAAATCACCACTGTGGGTTCGAGGCTTCTGGTTCGTGAGCATTGCAATTTGTGTTGTACTTACTTTAATGCAAATAGTCGAAAGACTACAATTTTTCCTGAAATCTCCTATTACTACTGACATCAAGATTCAGGAAGAGGATTACATTCAATTGCCAAACATTATCATTTGTCCATCTGATCTGACTATTCATGATTTTTTAAATTATCAAGAAAAAATTGAAGAGAAAAGAGTGGAGGCTCATAAATTAAATCTAGAATATAAAAAAAGCCTTAGAAAGATTTCGGCTGAAAAAGTGAATTATACTGAAGAATCTATTCGTAGTTTGTATCTTGACAAACTAACATTAAATGAAAAATTCATCGTTAAACACTTAGAAATTCCTCTTGAATACAAAATCAATAAGTCTCTTTTATTTAATAAAGAAGAAATCACTACATTGTTATCAGTAAGTATATTTTTAATTTTTGATTTATTATTAGCAAAATATAATTTCAAAGGTAATTTTTGTTTGTTTTAATTTTTAGTGATCTCACAACACATTTCGAAGTTTTCAGTATTTGGCATTTCATTTAATTGAAGAAAATAAAACTTTCATGAGAATAAAATAACTTCATTACATAAAACCATTACAATGAAGTTACGATGTATATATATATATATATATATATATATACATCCCGACAGTTAAAAAAAACTCCAACCAAATTATCTAAATCTAAACACAAAAACTAAATTACTAAAAAAGGAACTAAGTGTTAAAGACGTTTGGTTTCTTTATTAGGGGAGATGGTGGAAATATGGACCACTTTTTTTATTTTTGGCAAAATCTTGAATTTCAAGTGGCTCCAATGTATGAAAATCGTCAGTAGCATTAGTATAAATATCGTGTGAGAT
>JAFIDM010079852.1:0-47620 GCA_023159025.1 Thereuonema tuberculata | reverse complement strand
TTGTATATACAAGCTGTTTGCACTTTTGTAAGAAATCACATTATTAAACAGTATTATTTAGGCCGAAGCATTGAGGGTACGACGTATTTCAGATCTTAATAAAATCCAAAGTATCAAAGCTAGATAAATGAAACTTAGCGTATTTCATTAGTATGGTATCTGCATCTTCTCCTGAAAATTTGAGCTCTCTAGTATTATCCAGGCCGAAGCTATGAGGGTTCGATAATACATAACCAGACCCCCCCCCCTTTATGAGGGGTTGCAGGGTGAAAGTTACGAATTTCTTAATTTTTTGTTGTTTGTGTGCTAATCCTAGCCTGCATACCAAATTTCAGCTTTCTAGGACTTCAGGAAGTACCCTAGAGGTTTTGATGATCATGAGTCAGTGAGTCAGTGAGTCAGTGACGGAATCGACGTATTATAGGTATTAATAAAATCCAAAGTATAAAAGCTACATAAATGAAACTTAGCGTATTTCATTAGTCTGCTAACTGCATCTTAACCTGAAAATTTGAGCTCTCTAGTATTATCCAGGCCGAAGCTATGAGGGTTCGAAAATACGACGAAACACTTCCAGAAAAGGTACGTAGTGCCCTTCCTGCCTTCGGCTCGTCTTGGTGGGGGCACTACCGTGCCCCCAAATATACTATATATCTAACCACAGGTTTTTCATATGTAGGAAGTAATATAAAATAAAAAAAATACAGAAATATCCAACACTGGTTGCACTCAGTACAGTAGCGTTTGTGGGCGCCTGAACACTGCAAAGTTTATAGGAGGTCACAGTCCGTGAAAGTCTCTGTAATAAATGAACTCTGGAGTGATTAAGAAGATCAGAGTTAATTTATTACTCTTGATTTGTCGAAGAGCATTTCCCTAGGCTGGCCGCAGTTAGGAAGGGATCGTCAGCTTGGGCGTCGAGACACTTTGCATCAAAACATTTTCATTACGCAGGTCCGAAGGTTCAAAGAACTCTCAAATTGATGCAACGAAACCTTAGGAGCAGCGGATTATAGCTGAAATTCACTTCCTTAGCAGATCGCAGCCGTCTCTGCTTTTAGGATGCGCCAAGCGGTCTTTTGCTTGACAAAGTCTACATTCCTTCGGTAGAACGGGCATCCGGAAGGCGGCGTAATAACTGGACGGCCGCCTTCACTGATGCTTGAAGCCCAATGTTGTATTCCAAAATTATTTTATATATTGTCCCCCCAGAGTGACGTCACGAGACGCATAAGACGCCACCATGTCTGAGAAGATATCTGCCGACCGGCTGGGGGATGGAAAAGAAAAACAAAAGTGTAACGTCATCAAGTCGTATTAGATTGTTGTTATTATTGTTACGCACACTCGTGTGTTACCATAGTGATCCGAGAGATGTAATCTCCGGATATGTCACATTAAATTGTGTTCTTGTTAAACTTACATTATACTTTTTTAATGTTATTTTTTAACACAAATGTCTTAACGATATACAAAGACATTACATGCTGTCAGAAGTGGAATTCGAACCCACGCCCACATTCGTGGACCAGAAGTTTTGTATCCCAATATCGGTGTTACATCTTGATCTACGCCTAGCAAAACTAGTGTTATATGCTTTTTAGCAATTACACAATTGACTTTAATTTCTCCCATGACATCTAATTTGCTACCGTTAAAAGTGATAAATCGTCTTATCTTCGACAGCATAATAGTAACATTAATACTACGAGCTAATTTACTGCTTATAACATCACATTGGGCACCCGTATCTAGTTTCATCCTGACTCTTAAGCCTATTCCAAAATGTACAGTTTCAAATAAACCATTAGGAGTTCCTTTCTTATTCACCTGTTCAACATACAAATGTTTCTCTACGACAATTTCCTCAGCCGTTTTTCGATTTGTTTCCGTGCGGCAACAAGATGCAAAATCACCATTGAGATTACATTTATTACACGTCTTATTAAAACCTATACAATGCCCTGCTTTATGCTTGGTACCACATCTTCGACAGATAAATTTTCTCTGAAATGACTGGGTTCTGGCCACCAAACACAGTTCAAATTAAATACACAAATATAAATACAATGAAATGCGAGCGCTTTCGAGATGATCTACATCTCGTTTTCAAGTGGAGAAATGAATAACATATTTCAAAAATAAGAAATGAGGTCCAACGGACGTTTGAGATGAACAGAACCATTTGGGATTTAGAGGTGTTGGCAGTAGACTCTACTGGCTGGGGCTAAGAAGGGGAGCGGTAAGAACCTCGGAGAGAGGGAACGAAATGAAGGGAAACAGCGAAACTCAGTTATGAAAACCAAGATGAGGAAAAGTTGGAGATAAAGGGGAAAGATAAAAAGATGACAGTGGCAAATACTTTGAAAAGCAAGTACAGAATTAAAGTTAATGAAAGGGAGCAAGTTACTTCCGGGTTGAAACTATTTGTGGAATCCGTATTAGGGAATAGTGAAAACCGATAAGTTGTCGTTGTAACGCAGCCTATCAGTGATAATAAAAAAGGTTTCTTTGCATTTGCGTTTGAAATGGTTTTCCTCCCTACAAATGATTGTGGGATTGTGGAGGTCCAAAGAGTGATTGTTTTCACGACTATGAATTGAGGTTCGAAAATTAGAATCGCCATTAATAATGGCAGTGGAATGTTGGGCAACACTTTTTTTAAAGGCTTGGCGTGTTTCGCTGACGTAGCGGCAGGAGTTACACATGCATGAAATGGCGTAAACGAGCCTGTGGAATCGGTGCCGCGGTCATCATAATGATCCGGGGCTAATAATTGATTAAGGGGTTGGGAAATCGGAGAGGTGAGCACAATGTTGAGGCCTCGAAGGATGTTTTTTAGAGCCGGAAAGATGGAGGGGTGGTATGGGACAGACACATAGATGTTTCGGGGGCTGGTATTGTGCTGGAGGTGGGGGGTTGTATATTAGGTTAAGGGACGTGGCAATATTATGTAGGATGGAGTTAGTGGGGTAATCGTTAGTGGACAGGATGTGAGTCAGCTTATTGATCTCACTCCAGAACAAATGCTCGGAGCTCGAAAGGAAAAAAGCTCGATTGACCGCCATGCGCACAATGTTCCTCTTGAATGCAGTAGGGCAGGCAGAATGAAAATTCAGAGTAACGCCCATGTTGGAAGGCTTCCGGCAGTTTGGAAGGAATTATGCTTCCTAGAGACCAAGCTGCCCAAAAACGGGATGGATAGATCAGTTTCAAGTTTAATTTTGAAATTAATGTCAGGATGCATGCTGTTCAAGATGTTAGACACTTAAAGATGGGAATCTGCAGCTGCATAAAAGAGGAGATCGTCAACATAGCGGACGTATAGAAGGATGTGCACATGATGAAGATCGAAGAAAAGATAAGCACTTTCCTCTATATATCTCAGCCAATATGGTTGAAGCTGAAAGGCCCATAAATATTCCATTGGATTGGATGTAGATGCTGTTATTGAAAGAGAAGGCCTGCATTCGAAACTAGGCATCAATAAGTTTCATCATATTGGCAATAAGCACACACTCCTTGAACCTAGTAAAGTGCTTGACATTAAAGAAACGAAGGGACTTATAGATTAAATCAAGGGTGATGGACGTGAATAAGGCATCCAAATCCAGGGAAAAAAAAAGGTAATGGGGTACAAACGAAAGGGCCCTGATTTTTTGGACGAAGTCTCTGCTGTTGTCGGCGGCGAAATTGGAGGCAATCCTGTATCGGCTCAGCTTACGGGAAATGATGGAGGATATGATGGAGATTGCCGAGTTTGTGCAGTTCACTATGGGGCGGACTGGGTATAGTCCTTGTGTGTCCGGAGGTTTATGGACCTTGGGGAGGACCCTGAGACAGGGTTTGGTGCGACGAGCGTCCTTGATCATGTCACAAGCGCGATTAGTGATTAACTGTTCACTGAGTAGTTTTCTGGCAATCCTTCTAATGAGGTTGGTAGCGTCTTTAGGATCGCTGGTGTAAAAAAACAATTCCTTTAGTATCACGGATAAAGGTGTTTCCCATTTGCAAGTATTGTTCTTTAGATAAGACGACAGTAGTGCCCCCTTTGTCAGCAGGCATAAAAACTAAGTTGGGGTTGAGTTTTAATTGAAGCAAGGCATCACGTTCCAAAGGGTTTAAATTATGGCAGTGGTTATGATGCTTCATATTAGAGCGGAGAGCATCTCCGATTCTATTACGGATGGATGGGTTGAAGCCCTGCGGAAGTGTGCGGAGGCCTTCTTCCACATTGGCAATAATATCCTCTATTTTAGGTTTTGAAGAAACACCAAATTTGAGCCCCCTGTTCAGAATCTGGATTTGAGGGCCTGATAGAGCAATGTTGCTTAAATTGATGACACGGTTGGGGGTGGGCTGAGAGGGAGTTGGCCATCGTTGTAAACTTAAAGTGACTAATTTTTTAATATTGGTTTGCGAGATCACATGCAAGGTATGGTAGTATATGTGAGCAACAAAGCTTAAAACACGCAAAAAGAGTTCAGGTGATACATTAGCGGCAATACTGGAGGCGTACCTTCGAATTTGGGAAGAGAGATGATCCAATTTCTTGTGTGTGTGGGTAATCCTCGCTCTGAGAACTTTTGTTCTAATTTTCTGCAAAAGAAGAGAAATGGCAGGCGTGGAAACTTCCAATTTTATATTCAAGGCAGGAGGGATTAAGTCTGCTTGTCTGCTGGTTCTATTGAAGATGATGCTGGCTATAGTTCTTGCTATCTTTTGGTGTGAGCATAGAAAAGATTTGAAAGCGTACCTCTGTCCGGCGGGAACCAAACTTCTTATCGGAAGGAAAATTGGCCTGATGATAATTAAAGATGTTTTACGTGTGTTTTACGCTAATATGAAATAACTGGGTTCTGGCCACCATACACAGTTCTAATTAAATACATAAATATAAATACAATGAAATGCGAGCGCTTTCGAGATGATCTACATCTCGTTCTCAAGCAGAGAAATGAATAACATATTTCAAAAATAAGAAATGAGGTCCAACGGACGTTTGAGCTGGACGGAACCATTTGGGATTTAGGGGTGTTGGCAGTAGACTCTACTGCCTGGGGCTAAGAAGGGGAGCGGTGAGAACCTCGGAGAGAGGGAACGAAATGAAGGGAAATAGCGAAACTCAGTTACGAAAACCAATTTTATGCAGCTACAGATTCCCATCAGAAAGTGTCTAACATCTTTAATAGCACGCATTCTGACATTAATTTCAAAATTGAACTTGAAACTGATCTATCCATCCCGTTTTTGGACACCTTGGTCTCTAGAGAGCATAATTCCTTCCAAACTGCAGTCTATCGGAAGCCTTCCCACATGGGAGTCACTCTCAATTTTCATTCCGCCTGCCCTACTGCATTCAAGAGGAACATTGTACGCATGGCGGTCAATAGAGCTTTTTTCCTTACGAGCTCCGAGCATTTGTTCTGGATTGAGATTAGTAAGCTGACTCATATCTTATCCACTAACGATTACCCCACTAACTTCATCCAAAACAATATTGCCACGTCCCTTAACCTACTATATAATCCCCCCCTCCTTCTTACCGCTCCCCTTCTTAGCCCCAGGCAGTAGAGTCTACTGCCAACACCCCTAAATCCCGAATGGTTCCGTCCAGCTCAAACGTCCGTTGGACCTCATTTCTTATTTTTGAAATATGTTATTCATTTCTCCGCTTGAGAACGAGATGTAGATCATCTCGAAAGCGCTCGCATTTCATTGTATTTATATTTATGTATTTAATTAGAACTGTGTGTGGTGGCCAGAACCCAATCATTTCATATTAACGTAAAACACACGTAAAGCAACTTTAATTAAATTTTCTCTCACTGTTAAATTTTTCTTTCTCCGACTTATTAGCAATTTTTTTAGATAGTTTATTTATAAGATGTGCATGACTATCTCTACTTTTCATAGCGGTAACCTGTCGGCTGGCAGCTTCACAGTTAGGACAAATTAAAATTGCCCTAGTCAGATCTAATTTGGGTTCAGCTAATAATTTTTCTCGGACTGAATCAGTGAAAACTCCACCAACGATTTTATCGCGTAGCATTCTGTTCTCCAAAGTACCATAATTACATTGTTTAACTAATGTTTGAGCTTTAGTCAAAACTTCATCAAAAGTTTCACTTTCATTTTGTTTTAGCTGATAATGGAATAACCACGATGAATAGGACTTATTTTGTTTCGGAGCAAACTTTTCCTCAAATTTATTCTTAATTACTTCTAAGTTTAGTTTATCATCTTCTGATAACTGAAAAGTAATGTATATTGCCATTGCTTCCGACCCTATAATTGTAAGAAATGATGCTACCTGCTTACTTGGCGAGCGAAGATCTAAATCAACTTCTGTTGCCCAAAATTCAAGTTGTTGTATCGACAATTTCAATGTTTTATCCGTACTTTCTGATGATATTTTCACCGATGATATTTTCACGCCGGACGTAAGCCAGCCACAACGGAATCTTGCATCATGGCGGTTAGGTTTATTCCATACGGCTTCTCAATTGAAGTTTTCGATTCAGCTTTATTCTCCCAAAGCAAGATTTCACTTCTGACACCATGTAATGTTTTTGTGTAACGTTAAGACATATGTGTTAAAAAATAACATTAAAAAAGTATAATGTAAGTTTTAACAAGAACACAATTTAATGTGACATGTCGGGTGATTACATCTCTCGGATCACTATGGTAACACACGAGTGTGCGTAACAATAATAACAACAATCTAACACGTCTTGGTGACGTTACAACTTATTTATTTATTTTTTTACATTTAAAAACCCAAGCGGTTTGGTGGGCGGACAATTTTACCTGACCTTGTCACTGTTACTGGCTTGGACACAGGAGTGCCAGAGGTGTGCTCACCAATGGACTCGCAGAACGCTTCGTATAGACTGCTAAAAATTTACTTCGTGAGTGCCATAAAGATAATTATGACATTATGCTAGCACTTTTAAATTTAAGAAATACATCTCTTAATGAACTCAATTCATCTGCTGTGCGTATGTTTGGAAGACCAACCAGAACTCTATTGCCATTAATAACAGCATCACCTGATGTTCCATGCAGTACTTCATTAAAACTGAGAAGAATTCGTAATAAGCAGAAATCTTATGCTGATCGCAATAGACGAGGTAAACAAAAATTTAAACCAGGTGAAAAGGTTAGAGTGTAGCTAGGTAATCGAGATTGGCAAGGAGGGTCAGTGACTTCAATCCATGAAATACCTAGATCAGTTGTTGTGACTACCGACAGCGGTTCTATCCTGCGGAGGAATCATAAGGACTTACACCATACCTCTGCTAACATTCCTCATCAGCTGCCATTAAATATGTCGCCAGCTTTACCAGATTCATCAGACATCAGAGTCAAAAATGCCAACTACTTCTAGTACAGTTGAGAAGCCCAGCACTATAAAGACGCCTAGTGATACGAAGACTGATCCTGCTTCAGATATCACACAAAATCCTGACACGTCTAAAGGTGAGCACACCTCTGGTACTCCTGTGCCCAAGGCAGTAACAGTGACAAGGTCAGGTAGGATTGTCCGCCCACCAAACCGCTTGGGTTTTTAAATTTAAAAAAAAAAAAGTCGTAACATCATCAAGACATATTAGATTGTTGTTATTATTGTTACGCACACTCGTGTGTTACCAAAGTGATCCGAGAGATGTATTCTCTTAGACATGTCACATTAAATTGTGTTCTTGTTAAAACTTACATTATACTTTTTTAATGTTATTCTTTAGCGCAAATGTCTTAACATTACACAAAGACATTACAAAAGGGACAGAAGGAAGCAATAAACTTGAAGAAAAGCGAGATTGAAGGTAATAAAACAAATTTGAGGAGAAAGGAAACCGGCGCCAAAATGATTGTCAGGTGAAAAGTGAAGTCAAGGGAGACTCACAAAAGCATCTGAGAAAATATCTGTTTTGAGAATACAAAGAATCATTTACACAAGGTTCGGGGAAATAAAGAAATAAGAAAATATTTCTAAAGATTTTATATCATCAGGATGCAGCGAATAGTATTCATTTAGCATGGGTCATTGCAAAAAGCAAATCTGATGTTGGTAATGATGATGATATGATTTTTGATGATTCTTGTAATGCTAGCTCCTTAACGAAAAAGAAGTGTGATTCTTCTAGTTTCTCTAATATAATTTTTGAGAATTCTCTTTCATCTAAACTTATAAGTCATTATTATAATCAAGTTAATCAAATTCGAGATGCTACCTCGAAAGAAACTAATAGTAAGATTTCTTTTAATAAGGCTGATCAGAGAGGTGTCTCCAATGCTTTAATAGAGATTTGTCAGATCTTCATGGAATTCCTTTAAATGATAAAGATTTGGAATTGAAAAAAAAAGGATTTAGAATAAAGGAATATTATACTTTTAAATGAAGTATCAACATTAAAAAGGGTGACTAACACTACTGATACTTCCACATTTAAGACAAATTCATATGCCTCAGTGGTTAAAAGTAGAAAAGAAAGTAGTTATGAAGGAAACAGAAATATTGAGAAAAGTTAAATACTAAGAATTGATACAGAATGCACTGACTGCTCAGTTGAAAGTGAACACCTATGGTATGGAACAGATGCTTTATTTACAGCGTGTATAATAGCGCGTACTGTGGCTTTTTTCCCTAAGCACAGCATCCACTACCGTGGCATACTCTCCACCAGTTTCTGATAGCAAGCAACCGGTATATTTGCCCACTCCTCCTTCAAAGCCTTCACAGCTTGGATGCTTGCTTGTGTTCGCATCGGACATGCACGAATCCGGAGCTCCAATTCATCCCACAGTTGCTCAATTGGGTTGTGGTCCGGACTCGGGGCGGATCACTGAAGTTCCTGAACCTTATTCTCCGGAAACCAGGCGCTGACAACACGGGCCTTATTGTACGGCTCAGTGACGTGCTGGAACAGCAATGGCCCTTCACCGAACTCGATCACAGCATACGAAGCATGGAATTGTCTAGAACGTCCAGATACTGTGTGGCTGCCATGTTCCCATCGATCAGAACAACGGACCACGTTCAAACCAGGAGAAACACGACCCCACCATCACACCACCACCCCGAATCTTCACTGTTGGAGTGACACACTCAGTTAGCAGCCACTACCCTGGCAAACGCCACACTCAGATGCGCCCGTCCGATCGGTAGTGTGTGAAGCGTGATTCATCGCTCCCCATAATGCTCTTACAGCGGTCCATCGACCAAGACCATACCTCTTTACACCAGGCCACACGACGCTGGGCGTTTACTGGGGTAATGTGGCTTGTGATGTTAGGACTATGATGCTAGAGCGTTACTGGGGTGATGTTAAGAATGGTGTACCGTAAAGCTTTGATCTCCCGACGAATCGTCATGGTACTCACAGTTCTTCCCGTTGTCTGCTGGAAGTCCTGCCGCCGTTGTTCCGCTGGAACAAGCCTGTTCTGCCGTACCAACTGCTTCTGGGCCCTCCAGTCTCTGTCGGTCAGCATGCGCGCTCGGTCACCTCCATGATGTCGTGTTGCCACTCCTTCAGGTTTCCATTTCGTGATAATAGCACCTATGGTCGACTTTGGCAGGTTCAGTGTCACTCCTATGGCTCGCACACTCTTGCCACTAATGTGGCAGCCTAAGACTACTCCACGTTGAAAATCGCTCAGCTGCTTTGATGGTGGTATTTTACCTTAGCACATGGTAAGACAGCAAATGACACCACATGATCGTATTGTTTTATAATGAATTTATTCAAATTATTGCCCGAATTTGCATGGGTTGCTTCACTATGGCAAGTGTCCACTTTCAATTAAGCAGTCAGTGTATAATGTAAAGGTCACACTTAAGAATAATAATAATGGGAATGTCGATTCAAATGTAGATTCAGGTAGTCTAAATAAGATTTTAGCTAAATCTGTCAATGTAAGATTTATTGATGGTGGAATGAAAAACAAGATAACTACTAAAAATGGAGATGTTATTCCGCTCAGAATATCTTTAATCCTGCTCAGAAAATTAAATTAGAAGACCAAATTCAGAAAGTTGAGTCTATTCGGGTCGTACCTACTCGGATAGTTATCAAAGTAATGAAATAATAGATATGGTATATTGATTCAGAGCAATGTTGACCCTCATTAGAGTATTACTAAAGATACATTGACTAAAGGAATTAAAATATTAACTAGCAGGCAGTGTCGTAATCCCAGTAAGAGAAACTGGATTATTTCGGTAGTACGGATTATTTTTAATTTTTTGTTTACGAGTAGGGGTTATGTGTTGTTAGAATATTTGAATATCCCCTTCGAGTAGGAAATTGCAATTCTTAGATTCTATAATTGTAATCAATTTGGGCATCAGTACGCTAATTGAAAGAAATCACAAACTAGTTTAAGTTGTTCTGACTGTACAAGATTGGATCTTCCTGAAATCAGTCTTTGTGCTGACAGTAAAGCGTGTCCATGTTATAAGAAAGACTTTGCGACAATTAGAAAACTTATTGTATATAAATGATTAAGTTTTGCCAGTTTAATAATGGTAAAGGCTGGCAGGCATGGACGGAGTTACGGGTTTTAATTACTGATTTTGATATTTTGTGTTTGCCAAAACCCTATTGTTTAACAGTAATATTCCGTCATTTGGTCAGCACTATTCTATTTAAGTATGATTATGATTCAGGAAGACCTTGATCTTGTGATTGTTTACAATAATAAAAAATTCAGTCCTCTTTTAATAAGCAAGTTTTTAACCTGACACGTTGTTGTTACTGTTTTTCAATTAAATAACCTCTCCATTGCTATCGTTAACCTCTATGCCCATAAATATGAAGATTTTATTCCAATGTTTAACATTGTTGAGGATATTTTACGATCTTACTCTTATATTTTAATTTTGGGTGATTTGAATGTTCGTCATATTGATTGGGATGATGCTATTAGCGATGAGAGAGGAGTTGAATTATTAAACTGGATAAACCAGAATGATCTTGTTGTTTGGAATGAGAGTGAGAATATACTGACCGACTTTCTGCTCTTCTAATGGCAGGAGTTGGATAGATCTCATTCTCTCTAGAGGACTCACAATTTATAATTGGAGTGTTTCGGAAGAATATTTTGGTAGTGACCATCGGATTATTAGTTTTAGCTGGGATCCGTTTCGGTTGCTATTCCTATTGCCTTAAAGCTGTGAATTGGCGTGCTTTTAATACATTCCGCGAGAGAAAGTTAAATTTCCTTAATAATTCAATTGAAAATTTTGATTGCGAAAATGCTGCATCTGTTATTCAAATAGTTTGCAAAGAGGCGTGTGATTGTGCTATTCCCTTCGGTAAAATTATTTTTAAAAACAGAGTTGGACCTCGTTGGTGGTCTACTAAGTTGCCAGAGTTGAGAGCCAAGGCTAGGGCATGGTGGAAAAGGTATTTGAGATGTAAGATACACATGGAAAACGTGCTATAGAAATGAACTGGAGAGAGATCAGGGCAAAATATCGTAAGGTATTCAGGCAATGTAAATGGGATTCGTGCAGGAGTTATTGTGAGAAGGAAACCAATAGTGATTTTATGGCTGTCCATTTAAATTATTGACTAGTAAATTTAATACCTAAAGACATTTAAAAACAGCCAAGGCAAATGGTAATATGTGGACCTTTTCCCCGATTGAAATAAATCAATTCTTCTTACAGAATATTTTCCTGAGGATTTAGTTGAGGAAGATGATTGTGTTGCCTCTACAATTAGGATCAATCACTACAATTTATATGTACTGAAGTGGAGGAGAATAAACTTGAATATCATGAATAACTTCAAATTATTAGTATTATATAAAATCTCCATAACTACGCATTAACTTTCAAAAATCCTTTACTCGTGATATTTCGCAAATTTTATTCAAATTGACGAAGAAAAAGATAGGTTCAGGATAGAAACATGTATAATCAACACCTTCCCCTGTATAAACAAAGACAAATTTCTAAAGGTTAACAGTTGCACATTACACAAATTTAAAAAAAGCATTAGAAACACTGAAAAATTCCTTTAAAATATTATTGTATCTAAGTAATAAAGAAGCTATTATTTTGTAACATTTTAGATGTATTACACTTGGCTTTTTGCATATTGTTGTGTATTCTGTGTAAACCAAAATTCCATAATAATGTAATAATAATGAGGTAGACTTTCCCATTGTTTTTCCTATTGTATGTTAATAATATTGTAACATTTTGGATGTATTACACTTGGCTTTCTGCATATATTTTACCTTTGTAAACCATATCATTGTTATGTATTCTGTATATTAGAGAAGGAGTTTTTTAAACGTCCGAAGAAGCAAATTTGAATAAAATTTGCGAAATATCACGAGTAAAGAATTTTTGAAAGTTAATGCGTAGTTATGGAGATTTTATATAATACTAGGTGAAATTCCAGTTTTTTAAACAATTTATTAGTAATTTGAATTTGGAATCCTCTTCTGGTATTCCTTTTATTCCTGTCCAGGCTCTTCCCTTTATCTCCCAGACAAGTGATTATTATTGGGTCAAATTATTACTCGTAGGTGTCTGAAATGCGGAGTTTACCTGAAGGTTTGGAGAAAGGTCAAGGTAGTCCTTATTCCGAAAGGGGATGATGGTCGTTTAAGACTTATTTCATAAGTTTATTAATAATAGACTTTATTTTTTTTTTGAGACGAACAATTACTTATCGCCTAAGCAATTTGTATTTCGTAGAAACGCAGAACCAATATGGCAGTTGGGTCTCTTCTGTTTTTCGTCCGTTCTTTTAGATCTTTGGGACAACATGTTGCCGGGATTTCTATTGATATTTCAAATGCTTTCAACAATGCATGGCAACGAATAGTTAAAAATATTTAAGGAAAAAGAATTGCCCTAGTAATTTATATTATTTTATTTTTTCCTTTTTCTCTGGCAGCGACGGCTTATTTGGGTTCTTCCTCCCGTTGCGTTAATAAGGGATGTCCCCGGGATAGTAAGTTGGGGCCAACTCTGTGGCTTACTATTCCATCCATCCATAGTTTTCTGTCCGAAGACAGGTCCAGTTCTATGGAGGTCTCACATGGATCTCCTAGAAACACCTGAGGAAAGATACTGGGGGTGGTTTCCCGTTGCCTGCCCCCAGGACGCCATTAAGGAATGATGTCAGACAGAAGAGAAAGTGAAGAAGAGGCTGGACAACACAGGAAAGGAAATTGAAACAGCCATGCCACTGCCGGGATTCGAACCCAGATACTGACGCACTGGTCGCCACGGCTGGCCGCCGCCGAGACCGCACGGCCACGCCAGCAGGGCTGGCTTACTATTATGGAAGATTTATTTTACCGATTTACTATCCGGCAGAGGGAAAACGATCGAGTGATTGCTATCGAGTTACAGTCCTTTTCTGATGACAGGGTAATTTTGATTAGTGCCCTTCTATTAGAAAGATTGAAATTTTACGGGATTCTTTTTCGTCTATTTTGAGTATGTGTTGCATATTAAGCTTTCAATTAATGGAAGTAAGACGGCAACTTTATTTTGTTCTGTTACAAAAGTTATCAAGAGACCCCTTTTTAAAAAAATAATGGTAGAATTAAGTTTTGTAAAATTTAAAATATTTAGGGATAACATTAAATTCAAGTGTAACTTGTACGGACCATTTTGGTTTTATTAAGAAGAAGATTGCCGTAAGTGCTCACAAACTCTTTTCCTTTGCTTCTAAAAATGGAGGCATGACTTCCAAGATAGGAAACTTATTTTTAATTCACCTATTAAAAGTAAGGTACTATATGCTGCTGTAGTTTGGGGTGACTCAGCGGTTGAGAGATTTTAGATACACCCTTTTTAATTGCTATAGCACGAACATATAGAACGGTCTTACTGAGGCCTTATATGTTTTGTGTGGTATTGTTCCTAAGAGGATTTAGGCATGACAGATTTATAATCTAGTGACTCATATATCCAGAGGGTTTTAACATCTTTTTGGGTTCATCCAAAGAGATGTTCCCTCCCAAGTGATATGCTGTTTGATACAAAAATCTACACAGATGGTTCCACGGGTGATGGCCATGTTAGCTTCTCTGTCATCTTCAAAGATGCCTATGACTTCATTCCTGAAGTTAACATGGAACGTTTCCTCGATTATTCGTCTGTTATTCAGGCGAAGTTGGGGGCGATTTTCCACTCAATCAACGTCTGTCGAGACATATAGTCAAATAGTAATATTAAAATCGCAGTTAAAATTTCTAAGCGCTCTTACTCTAATGTTATGATTAGAGATACTTTTTTTAAATATTAGGGAACTGTCAGCAGGTGGTATTGCGGTTTATTTATTTTGGGTGTAGGCACATATTGGCATCCGTGGAAATAATGAAGCTGCTATGGAGGCCAAACGGGCTTCTTGTCTGCAAGATTTTTCCCTGCCGTGTGCCAAGGTATTTCCTCGCTTAAAAAGTAGCAATCAAAAGTATCAATGTATTTGGCAAAATCAATGGGATAATGCCACTAATGGTAGGCCAGTATCCTAATCGCATGAAGATTAGGAATAGTTTTTTGTTATTAATTATTAATTTATCGGCTTATGATAAGTATTTTGGTTTTGATGTGTTTCGTTCTTCTATGTTTTTTGTATATAGATACAGATTTTACATTTGGGGGAATGGCCTACAATTATATGATTTTTTTTCAGACGCTCGAAATAGAAAATCGAGGTCGAGCGCGAAGGTCGAGCGCGAAGCCTTCTTCCTCTGTTCTGTTTTTAAATTGGGACATATGTCTGTAGGCTTTTAATTTTTTTTTAAATTTTGATTTTATTAAATGTGAAGATTGTTTGATATTGTAATGTTGATTTTTATGTGGTTTGTCTTGTATTTTTAGAAAGGTATTTTTTTCTCTTGGGAGGTCAATGGGGAGGATGGGGCCCCAATCTGTACCCATCATTGTGGATTGGGCCTTTGACGGTCCAAAGGGCTGTTCAGGGTGGGTCCCTAACGACCAATTCATACTCTTCGTGGTTGGTAGCTCGGAAAGTGCCAGCGTTGTTTTGGTTTTTATATATTGTACTGGTCTTTTTTTTTTTGGTTTGTTTCTTTGTTTTATTTAGTGTTTGTGGGAGACCAAATATCTGCCTTGTAGATACTGTCCTCCATGTCTATTTATGAGTCGTATATATTAGATTGCTCGTATTCCGGTTTTTGTCACCATATTGGCCATGTACAGCTAAGTCACTCTAGCTGTATGGCTCGACATCTTGTCTGATGAATCCAAACTTTCCTTTTGTCGCTGCCGTACAAGGCGGGAATATCGTCAGGATTCAAGGGTTCCAGGACATGCTCTCGCTAAAAAGCAGCAATAATTTTGACCTTTGCAGGTACCTTCCTCAGCGGCAACTTTCCTCTATAGCTATAACCGCAACAATCAGGAATCCTCTCGAAAAGTTTTTTTTGCAATCGCGGTAACACTCGGATCGTCCTTTGGCGTGAAAAGGGCGATAATATATTGCTATTGGCTTCTTGGTATCACTAAGGTAGATCTATGCCTCGTCCAAATTAGTGAGGTACTTTTATTTTTCTCCCAATAAGTGGTGCTCGTAAAGCTTTAGGCTGTTGGTCTTCCTTTTTGCAACGTGTCGAGGATGTAGGCGATGAACGCGAGCTTTATGATGCTTTTCTAATTGCAGATCATACCTAATTATCCGTGCAACGGTTGGCTGAGAAACTACTATAACATGGGGAACCGCCCTTTGAGTGCTAGGGTTCTGGCCGACAATCATAGCCTTCACTTTCTTAATAACGTTGGAAGTTGCTGCCGGACGTGGGTCTTGTTTTCAGGCCTGTGGCTGATCGGTTTCATACGACATTCTATTACCCGGTTGACGGTAGACTTGCAAACATGAAAATTTTGGCGTTTACACATGTCCACAATTTTTGTAGCGGCATATTTAGCATCGGAAAGGACAACTTTATATCCCTACCATCAATTTGGGATTTTTAGCGGCATATTTAGAATGAAACAGAATTCCAGCTACCAGATAAACACCTTCAAGCTTATGACTTCTAATTTGAGCGCAACAATGTCACTTGCACGTGCGAGATAGCGCTCACTCTTGATATCAACCGAATAAACGTGAATCAATCCTTCGTAATCCCTCATGATGCTTCGCACATTTAGCGCAATACGGCCCTTTAAGTTAAACAAATTTCAAACATTTCCACAATATATCTTGTTTTTTAAATGCACTATAACCAGAAACGATATGGATTCAGATCCGAGAATGTGTTGGCGAGGCAATAGGAATTGTTTGACTAATCACTCGCCGAATGATAAAATGTTTGCACAAACAATGCTATTTGGATAGACCAAAATATCGGGACGCACCATCTTGCATAAAAGTTGTAGATGCAAGGCATTGTCGCTATCGAAGTTGGGCCAAAGAAATAGAAGGAAACTCCAACCATAAAAAGAAATAGAAATAGAAGCAAACTCCCATAGACGCAAAGTATAACAAAGTCGGTGGTGGCGCTAGGCCGATATCGAAGCTACGACTTCGTTAGGACTGCGTCAGTTCAATACATATAATTTAGTCAAATTAGCTCAAAAAATGGACTAACCTCAAACTAATTGCAATACAATTTCTGTGAGTGGATTCTTATTGAAAATTTTCTGTAGAAAACGATGGTGAAAAGTCTATCACTCTACGATGACGTTAAATCCAATATGGCGGATTTTTCAAAATGGCTCTCCATTATTTGAGGTTTAGAGTAAAAATGTTTATATGCTCATGTGTTTTTTTATGTTTTTGGGGACTGGAAAGTCAAAAATACCATCATATATTGTTTCTGAAGACATCAAATAATCAGGATTAATACAACAAACAACGATAATTATATGTAAATATGCCAAACACAGTCTTGATCTTATTTTTTTATTTACATTTTTTTTTGTTTTACATTATTTGAAAAGGATGAAAAATTTCAAAAAGATATTATAGCACTCCTAAGTACAAGAATAGTATATCATTTCAATCATCGTCCATGTCCACTTCCAAGAAATTGCAACAGCTTATTCCTCGACAATCCATTCTCGCATCTGTGCACACTTCTCCCTGTCTTTTTCATACACGTGCAGAGTTGCACATTGACTCTTGATACAGTCACATTTCACAAATTTTAATAAATGATCTGGTGCTGGTGCTTGACTCATGCTAATGGGAGTCAATCTTCCATCTTTCACTTCAAAAACCCACTGTAATGGATCCATATGAATACCCATCCACTGCTGTACCTGATGATATACTCTCAGAGAATGAAATTTGCAGGCATCCTCTCTAGGAAGCAAGACTTTCGGTTTCACATTTATTGTTGATTTTGTTGCTTTGAAGTGAAAGTTCGAAGTCTCGTATCATGTGGTGTGCTGTCTCCTGTTTTTCCTCCATACAACGATATTATGGCATTAAGACCAGCATTTTCAATTTCTGTTGATTTTTGTGAAGTTTGGAATACAGTAGCACTTTCTTTGAAGCTGCCAGATTTTCTTAGCAACTTTATGGAGTCACTTTTTCCTAATCCAAATGGTTTGGAGGTGGTGTCACAAACTAATACGGTGTCAGCAAATAAGATGTGACAGCAGACGTCATCATGTAAAGCTTTTTCTATTTTCCTAATATCATACATAGTTATGCTTTTGGAAGACTTCTTAGGTTCTGGGCAAAGGAAAATATCACTTACATTTTCTTGAAAATGATGAAGGATTAGTATGAGAAGAATGGTGTCCTCGCCAATAATGGCTGTAGGATGATTTTTGGCCACTCTATAGCCTCCATAACGACCATGACGTCTGCATCATGGCTTTGATGAGCTTGCTTTGTTTTACACCCAGCTTCTTGTAACTTTTCCGATAACTGAGCAATGAAGGCGTGTTTATTTTCATTGTTACTCAGAAATAATTCTTTCTGGATGGTAATGGAGGTAGAAGTTAAGAAATTTACTTTACGTCCTACAATACCTCGGTTTCTATTTAGATGGGCTTCTGATTTTGTTGAAAACTTATCTCCATATCCCGTCGAATACTATTATTGCCTGGCCATACATTGTTAGCACATATCTTTCATAGGCACAAAGCAGCTCATGGAATGTCTGATTCTGACTCCAAGGAAGGCGATATAGTAGCAACCACCATCAATGACGAAATGCATATCTTCGGCCATGTTTGCAACGCCTTGCACTTTCTCTTTAATATAATTGGCAAGCTGTGACTTCCCTGATTCCCTCAAAAGTCCATGCTTATCGAATAAACTAGCTGGGTATGAGCAAAGCTCTAACGAATCACCTCCTGCAAATCCTCCCCACTAATCTGAACACAAAGCAATAGGATCTGAAACAATAGTTCAGATTCAATAACAAAGGTTTCTTCTTTCAATTTAACAGATTGACCTAATTTCATTGGCTTCACCTGTTTGCTTTTTCTGAAACACAACTAAGAGACTCTTTTGTCCGTCATCTCATTAAGGATTCTCTTTCCAATTCTTCTGCAATTCCAATTCAATTCAATTCCAGTTCTTCTGCAATTCCAATTCAATTCCAATTCTTCTGCAATTCCAATTCAATTCCAATTCCAAATCTTCTGCAAATTCAGGATTAACATCACGGGAGTTATTGCATAAGTAACTTCCGTGACAATGGCTCGCTATCTTCTTTCAGTAATTCTCGCATTTTATTGAGAAGCTCTTTATAACAGTAGCTTGTTCTTCATCATTTTCTTCCATATATTTAGCTACTTGAAGAAAAATTTCGTGGCGAACTGAGTCCTCTGCCCGACCTGAAGATTTTGGAGGGTTAACAGTGAACTGCCCTGGAATGAATTTTGATTATGAAAATTGACGGAACACTGTTTGTGGTAGCATGCATCTACAGCATGTAAATCAGACACACTTTGGATACGTCTCCTAACTTTGTCTGCCCATTCATCATTGAGTTCCTTGCATTTTTTTAAAAACTGATGATTTAAATTTTCCTGTTCGTGCATTAACCCAAGCATTTTATTTTCTCTCTCTGAAGTATAAACTTAACTCAGTATCACAGAAAGAATTTTTTTTTCTAAAGTCAAACGGAGTATCACATGAACGTAGAACCTAGAAGTTGTGAAATTTGATTCTTTCTCCTAGAACGTAGTTTTCAAGTTAACAAAACGTGCTTTACATTTCTTGTCAACTTCCCAATACAAACGCGAAACTGCGATATTTTTCTCTCCTTGCATGTTTTTTGATTTCCAGTCACTCCTCTTTCAGTGAGTACTTTACGTCCATTTTCACTGTATCTCACAGCAACTCCCAAAAACCTGTAACACAGAAATGAAATATTTTTGATTAACAAAAAAACAAACAATAACAACAAAGTTACAAAACAAAATACAAACAATAACAATATTTTTGTATAAAAAGTTAATTGTAATAGTTATGCTCACACTTCGTCATAAAAATCGACAAGAAAATTGTATAAACTTTGTCTGTAATTACGACATATTCCATAATCTTTTGATATTACTGTGATCAGAAACAATTTTTGATGGTATTTTAGACTTTTTCGTCCCAAAAAAACATGAAAATGATACCACACAAGGGCATATAAACATTTATACTCTAATATCTCAAAAAATGGACAGCCATTTTTAAAAATCCGCCATATTGGATTAACGCGTCATCGTAGAGTGATAGACTTTTCACCATCGTTTTCTACGGAAAATTTTCAATAAGAATTCACTCTCAGAAATTGTATTGCAATTAGTTTGTGGTTCTGCGACAAATTGACTAGACTAATTTTGTTGTTGTTGTTAGGTTCCATCAAGTCGTCTACGACTTCTGGTGACCTCATGCACTAAGGCTCTCCAAACAGATCTATCATTTGCTGCATATCGTAGTTGTTGCAAAGAATTCCCGGTAGCTTCCTTTATATCTTCCAACCATCTTCTTCGTTGTCTTCCTCTTCTTCTCTTCCCCTCTACCTTCCCAAGCATGATTATCTTTTCAATGGAATTATCCGCTCTCATAATGTGGCCAAAATAAGATAGTTTTTGCCTTAAAATCAATGCTTCCAACGAATAGATTGGTTGAATCTGATCTAAAACCCATTTGTTAGTCTTCCTTGCAGTCCATGGTACTCTCAGAAGTCGTCTCCAGCACCAGAGTTCAAAGGAGTCGATTTTCTTTCTTTCCCTCTTTCGCATTGTCCAACTCTCACAACCGTACATCATCACGGGAAAAACCATTGCTTTCACAATCCTAATCTTGGTAGATTTAGAGATGTCTCTGTCTTTCATTATTTTCTCCAGGTTCGACATTGCTCGCCGGCCCAACAAGATTCTTTTCCCTATATCTTCTGTGCATCCTCCATCCTCATCCAGTCTTGATCCCAGAAAATCAAAGTGTGAGACTTTCTCTATCACCTCATCTCCGATTTTTAGCACTCCTATTTTTCCTGTTGTCATGATCTTCGTTTTCTTAATGTTCAATCTAAGTCCAAATTTTAAGCTTTCATCTTTTACAATGCCTAGAAGAAATTCTATGTCTTTTTCATTTTCTGCCAACAGGGTGGTATCATCTGCATATCTTAAGTTGTTAATCTTAATTCCTCCAATCTTCACACCAGCCCTTGATTCCTCTAGTCCCGCTCTTCTCATAATGTGTTCGCTGTACAGGTTGAACAAGTATGGTGAGAGGATGCATCCCTGTCTCACTCCCTTTCCGATGTTAAACCACTCTGTATCACCAGACTCAGTCCTTACTGTAGCCTCTTGCTCTCTATACAGTTCTCTTAATAGTCGTATCAGATGCTGTGGAATCCCCATAGATCTCAATCCAATCCATAGTCTTTCATGGTAAACACAATCGAACGCTTTGCTGTAATCAATAAAGCATAGGTAAATATCCTTTTGAAATTCTCTTGATTTCTCCATAATCCATCGCATGTTTGCAATCTGATCCCTCGTGCCTCTTCCCTTTCTAAAACCTGCCTGTTCTCTTGGCATTTCTCTCTCCATGTAGTATTCAAGTCTTTTTTGTAGTATTTTAAGCATGACTTTACTGGCATGCGGGATCAATGCAATTGTGCGGTTGTTGGAACACTCTCTAGCATCTCCTTTTTTTGGTATTGGAATGTATACCGATCTTTTCCAATCTTTAGGCCATAAGATCTTCCATACTGGTCGACAGACTTCTCCTAGTACTCTAGTAGCTTCTTCTCCCGCCTCCCTGATCAGTTCTAATGGTATTCCATCAGTACCCGGTGCTTTCCCTTTTTGTAGTTCTTTTATTGTCCATCTTACCTCAGAGTCCATTATCATTGGTTCTTCGCTAAACTCTTTTTCAATAAATATTTCTTTTTGATTTGAATCCCTTTTGTATAGGTCTTCAGTATATTCCATCCATCTCTTCTTGATCTCAATGCCCTCTGTAAGATCTTTTCCTGTTTTGCTTTCCACTATTCCTAATCTAGGCGTGAATTTCCCAGTAATATCTCTAATCTTTTTAAAAAGATCTCTTGTCCTCCCTTTACAGTTATCATCTTCTATTCTCTGACATTCCAGATTGATATAGAGTTCCTTATCTTTTCTTGCTTGTCTTTGAAATTCCGCATTTAATTGTCCAACTCCTTGCAAATTGCCCTTGGATTTTTCCTCTCTTCTTTTCGCAGCTATTTTAATTGCTTTATCAGAGAGCCATTTTGTCTTCCTTTTCTTTTTACTTTTTGGTATTAAATTATCGGCTTCCTCAGTAATGATATCTCTCATTTCGCACCATAAATCATCAGGACTTCTTTCATCAGTAATTAAAACTTTGAATTGTTCTTCAACTTTCAATGTGAAAGTTTTTGGGATTTTTTCAAGATCATATCTCTTTATTGCACTATATCTGCGGACCTTTTTAAGTTTAATTCGGATTCTTGCCGTTAATAATTCATGATCACTTCCGCAGTCTGCTCCTGGTAGTGTTTTTGCTGAAAGGACTGCACTTTTCCACCGTCTTTTACACATAATGTAGTCTATTTGATTACGATGAAGACCATTGGGCGTTGTCCATGTATAGAGTCTTCTTTTATGTTCTTTAAACCAAGTGTTTGCAATCCACAGTGAATTGTCTTCACAAAATTGTATTAGTCTTGCTCCTGCATCATTACGACTTCCTAAACCAAATCTTCCTGTTATACCATCTGTTTCCATCTCTCCAACTACTGAATTCCAGTCGCCCAAAATAAATAAAACATATCTTTTTGGGGTATCATCTATTACTTTCTGCAGACTATCATAAAATTCCTCAACATCCTCCTCTTCAGTAGCTGATGTAGGTGCATAAATTTGTATTATTGTGAAATTAAGTAGATTTCCTTGTATTCTTAGACATATTATTCTATCATTAACTGGATTGTATCCAATAACACAATTGGCTATGTTCTCCTTAATGATTATTGCTACTCCGTGTCTTCTTATTTTATCATTGCCAGAGTAGAAACCTTGTAATCATCTGATTGAAAGTGCCCCTTTCCGATCCACTTGAGCTCACTTATTCCTGAAATTTCCAATTTGGTTCTTTCCATTTCACTTTTCACAATATCCAGTTTTCCCTGATTCATGCTTCTTACATTCCACGTTCCAATGTTGTGTTTTTCTGTAAAGCAGGCAACTGATTCTTTCAAGAATCAAGACTAATATATATACGTTGAATATTTTTAAGTTTCTTAAGTTTTAAGATTTTTTTGAATTAACATTCCAATAACTTTGAAAATGTAATTATAATTAATTCATTAATTTATTTATACAAACGGACAGTGATGTGAAATTTGAAAAATGCCAATGCAAAACTCAGATCACTGTTTCTATGGAGGTACTGCCAAATTTATCTCCGCGTCATCAGCGGCATAAGCGGCGAAAACAGAAATTAAAATTTAGAAAATTTAGAAAAACAAAAACGCAATAGTTAAAGACTATACTCTTTTTTATCTCACATATACTTTTTTATTTCTTTTGCTTTCATATCTTTTTTATTTCTTTTCTTCTTTATGTTATATATATAAATTTATACTATATATATAAATATACTATATATAAAAAAACACAGATGGCAGTCATCAAATCAAACTGAAAACTTCCTAAAATTAAGGATTTAATCTAGAGTTGTCATAAAATAACTTAAATGATTACAAACCAACAAATCCTATCTTTAAAGCCGGACAAGAACGAGATTTAAGTTTTGCCGCTTCATTTATATATATATATATATATATATATATATATATATATATTCTTTAAAATTAATAAGAATAAATATATAAATAAAAAGATTTAGATTAAATCTAAATAAATAAGATTTTTTAAAATTAAAATTCCAATAAGTTTGAAAAAATATTTATTATAAATAAATGTACATATTTTTATTTATTTAAAATTACCACGGATTTAAGCTAAGATCTAATTTAGGTCCAATTTGTTTACTTCAGATTAAAAACAAAATGTATAGATTTGATACAGAAACAAATCTTTAAATTTTTAATTTATTTACTGTATTTATAAGCTTAAAATAAAATCAACATAATATTAAAATACAGTATTTAAAATACAAAATAAAGTAAATAATTAAAATACAGTCTACACCTATTTTAATAATACATATACAAACAAAATTTAAACAAAATATATACACCTATTTTTATATTCCAAATATAAATGCAAATATCCGTTGCTGAAGAAATTTCGACCAGGAAGAGAAGTGGAATTAGCTCTACAAACCACACACGTGTTGTTAAACTTATTTCTTCCACTGCTAAAGATAATAAAAAAAAAATCAATCAACCATTTTGCAGTAAAATACTTAGGTTTAAATTCAGTTTTTTGATGAGCTGCTGAATTTAGGTAGTTAATATTTTACCTTATAGTAAGTAAAAATTATTACTACAAAAACCTAAAATCTTGAAAAACCTAATCAATACTTTTTGCGACTGTTATTATATTGAAGTGAGTTTTTAATTTACTTCAGTTACATTAATGCTTATGATAAAGGTAGAAAAATAATTATTTAATATGTATTGTTATTCTTTATTTAAATATTCCATTTTTTAATAATAGAGAAATATAACATAATTCTTATTTGTATAAACATTTATTAAAATTAATATTTAGCTGATTATATTTTTTTATTATTCAAAAGCAGCGATGATCACTGAATCCACTAATAACAAAACCTATAAAAAAAGATTATATTATCATCAATATTTAGATTTAATAATAAATGTGGGAATATTTACTAAATTGATAGACTTTTGATTTAATTTATTACAAAAACGCTGAATAACAATTATTTGCATAAAAAATATAAATCATACTACTGGAAAATAAATAGGTTCTTTTTCATGTAATTCAAACTAGTAAAAACTTAAACTATCCTGTAAACTGAGTTAAAATGATGTTAATTAAAATTCAGAAATAAAACAGTTCTACTTAAAAGTAATTTCTTTATATTCCTTGTAAAAAGAGATATTTAAAAAAAAAATTAATAAATAAAAAAACTGATAATTTGTATTTTTATAGACTTTATAGTTTTACTTTGATTTTTTTTTATTTTTAAAATAAACACGTGGTTGTGCGTTCTACAAACTAATATTACAACATAAACCTATTTATATTTTTAATTCGCTGATACATGCTATCGGTTTTCGACTCGATTTTTAGATTATTATAAAGCGTCTTAAATGTCAAGTCTTTTCAAATAAATGTCAAGTTAATACAAATTATAATTAGGAAGATCAATTACCAATAATCAGTGAATAAACAACATAAATTTAACTCGCCGTCTCAAATTAGTTGATATTTGGGCTGTATTTTCCATTTCATCAAGGCTTGAAAATATACTATCCATGATGAACTTCAGAATCGCAATGACAATAAAGAAATTATTTATCAAAAGATAAATAAATCTTATATAAATAAAAAAAGCTTCCAAACAACAGGAGGGTTGGAATCGATGTGGACGCATGCGCACTGATGACTTCCGGTTCTATTTCACGCCAACTGGTCTAACCTGGCTGCCTCATCGGTTTGTTTCAATGCAGTAGAGTTTCTGGCCAGTAAGGTCATTGACAGTAGGCAAGAAGGGGGTGAGCATTGGCAAAGTTTGTCATCTTCTCCTTTCTATCTCTTTGGTTGGGCTGCGACAAAATTCTGGAGCATGTTATGATATCTCAGGGCCGTCACAGAACATGTCACAGGGCCATTTACACAACTTCTCTGAATGGTAAATGTAGAAGTCAATTGTAACGTACCTATACTTGTAGGAGGAATAAAACCGTTTCTAGCAGTTGTAACGCAGAAGAAGTCAAATAAAATACTAAATAAATAGTGCTGGGCCCAAATTAATGAAATAAAATTCTACTAATTCAAATTAAAAATAGACAAAATTAATTTATTTTGAACTATACTTGAATTTACTCCAATGGCTTCTTGTTACATACAACTGATTGACATCCCATAAAACATGAAAGTTAAATAACAAAGTTAAATCTCTAATCTTAAAAGAAAATCAATAAAAAAAAACGTTTATCACTCCTTAACTATGATTACTTAAGTACTTTCTCAAATAGCTATAGATTTACCTCACTACTAAGTAGATATATTAGGAATAATAAGTAACTAAATTAAATATACATAGAGATGATGATAAAGTAAACTTTCGTACAAAACTTTAAAAAGTTTACAGTTGAGTATTTTAAACACTTACAGAAGTCATTAACTAAAGAAAGAAAGAAGCTCTTTAATCCCAACTTCAGATAACTTCTTTAATATAACCTGATACCATTGCACTCTCAATTTTCTTTAGATTGCAACCTAATCGGAAGTTCAATTATCCTTATCCTTTCCTTAACTAAGAACAGTGACTAATATTAGCCTTAAACGTCACTATGATTAACTGGCAATAGTACATACCTCTTCAGCTGTTTCTCTTTTTAGGAGTTCCTAGGCTGTTCACGTACTCCCATATATCCTAAATTTTTCCTTGCACTATATGAATATTTCACCTCAAGTTGGAGGTTACCCTTTTTTCCCTATAGTAGCACATTTCAAGTTTCACACTTTATTGGTTTCAGATAGTAGCAACTTTAAGACTTCACACTTTATTAATTTCAGATAGTAGCACTTTTAGGATTTAACACTTTATAGACTTTACCTAGGAAAATTTCAACCTCCAGCTTTTAGAATTAACAACTATGATTTTCCTTAATTCACAGTATTCACTTAAATCACTGAGACTGTAGTGTGTTCCAGTTGACCATTACTGAATAAACGCCTACCGTTTTAAGAATAAAATCCTATATTGTTTCAATTTCTACTTGCTTTGAAGATATTGTTCACAGACCTACACTAGAGGAATAGAAATAACTGATACTTTCCCTATTCCGCTCCGTAATCACAGAGTAAAAGTAACATGTAGGTTATATTCCTTCAGCAAATAGAAAATACAAGTAGCTCTTTTTGAAATCAGTATACTTTTCCAGATTTACTGGGGAACGGCACCCCTGGGTTGTAGAATAGAAAAGTCAGCATATAACTAACAGTTACCTCTAATATCTAGATCTGTACTCACGGCACACTAGTCGATTTCCGGCTGAACAAGAACTGTAAATGATGAAGCGCAACTTAGGAAAACTGACATTGTTCCCTCCTTGTTCTAAACCCTCAACGTAACTGGTAAATGTGCGTTGTCAACAACAGGACATCTATAGTCATTAATGTTCTATTTAGAAATACTGCACATGATGGCTTAGACCGCTTAAGACAACTTGATAAAGATAGAAACTACTCTTCAGAATCACGGCATTTTCTTCCTTTAACCCAGTGTTTCCCAACCTTTTTTGTGCTATGCCCCACCTAAAGTATCTAAAGCATGCTACGCCCCACCCAAATTAGATATAACTTTTACAACCCAAAAAAAAACAACTTTTTAAGTTTTACAACCAAAAAAAAAATTCCAATTTTCCAATTGCTCCCCTGTGGGACGTGCGCCCCTACCTGAAACTTCATAATTAGCCCGTAGACTCGTGTAGTTAATATAGGAACACCTATAATTTCTAATGTTCTGCTCGGAGTTTTCGCTGAACATTCCCCTGTCATAATGGAAGAATCTCGTACCACCACCTAAAGAGTTATTTACCTCAATGTCTTTCCTTGTCCAAGACCGTTAAAATATCAAGATATCTAATGCGATAAAGTCATTCACCATGGTAAAACTAATTAACTTAATAATTTAAATAAGAATTTATATGAAATCACCTTCATCTCTCCGTTTTCCACCCGTCGTCACCGCTAACGAGGAGCGAAGTGAATGACAACCAAAAGTCACATGCTTCTTCCAAAAACGAGAGTTTTTTTTTTTTTCTTTTCTTTTCTCGCACTTCCCGCGAGAAGGCGAACCCATTCAAAACACAATAATAACTAAACCTTTTACATAAATAAGAAGTTTTTTTATATTTTTTCAAGAAAAAAAATCTTATTTCTTTTATAATAACTAAAACTAGGGATTTTTAGTTTCTCGGAGAGGGATTTTTCCACTCCTGAGACAAGAAGCCAGTAGCAACAGTTCACTTTAATCAATAGGGGGGAGTGGGTTTTCGTTCAATATTATTACGAAATATTAGTACTTTTTCCCCTAAACAAACTTATATACTATAGTTGAACCATGAATTTAACAACAAAGCTCGATTAATACATATTAATGACCAACGATCGCAAGCAAAACTCCAACTGGCGATTAAAATAAACAATCTATAAAATTCCTAAACCTGGCCCCTATAATAAGAATACAAAGACCCTGTTAAAGCTTCATCAACTAAATTATGACACTTAAAAGCCAGCCTTTAGAATAACTCTTTAGAAAGCTCAGAAAGGAAACCTGAAACACTCTAAAATAGGGTTTCAGAATCCACACAAGATCGTCACTTCAGGAGAGTGAAGGAAAAGTTCCTAGAAAACACATGGATTTTCCATGATACAAATGCGACAATTCTGGGTATTAACTGTTCCATTCAGATAAAAATGTGTTTCTCGCTCGCTTCACATTATGTTCCACGACCACTTTAAATCAACTTCCATTCTGGCAAGAGCAATTTGTGGTTGTGACTGATATTGTATGGAAGGAAATGCAGTATATTTAGAAACTTTCACAACTATGCCGTGCGATACGTCTAACTGCCGTGAACAAATAATAATATAAATAATAATTAAATAATTTCTAATTGATGTATTTTTATATAACAACAAAATTATTTGATTCACGAGTTTTAGTATTTGTTGAAGCTTCCAACTGCTTTTGCCTTTGTTTTGTGTATATTCCATTCATGTCAATATGCTTGAAAAAGAGAAGACTAGTTAAACGTCTAGAAAATTTGCAATTTACAGTATTTTTAATAAATCTATTTTAAATACTATAATAAGGTACGTAGAGTTTTTGTAAATATATTACTCTAGAAATGAAAAGGAAGAGTTTACAGGAAGAATATGGAACTTTATATATGAATTCTCATGTTCTGGTTTTCTCTTCTTTTTTTTTCTTAAGCTAGACATAATATTCTTATCATTAATTTGTATCATTTTGATATTATTTCTTCAAATATTTTTTTAATATTTATATTACATTACAATCCTGGTTGGATTTTGATTATCCTATCGTAATCTTTGATTATAAACAGTTTCAAATGTATGAAAATAGAAAAAGGAGTTAAAAATTAATGAGTATTCAGTGAGCCTATTTAAAAATAATATGAATAACATGATAAAGCCTGTTTTATTATGAAAAGTTTCATTATAAACAGTTTCAAAATAATATGAATAACATAGAGAAATTCTTACAAAGAAAACTCCATATACAACATAATAGTATTTAAATAAATGTCTTTTAAATACTAAAAATTGCGAATTTTCGAGAAGTAGTATACATCTTCCCTTTTTCAAGCTTAAAAAAAAGATTGGAATATTTACAACAAAACAAAAATGTTAGAAGACTAAACAAAATTCATTAACACGTGAATCAATAAATTTAGTTGTTGTTACAATAACACATCATTATAATACATTTCAATTATCAAAATGATAAGAAAAACAATTATTAGAACAAAACATAAAATAATATTCTTAATAATTAAAAACATCTGTTGTTGCT
Organism: Thereuonema tuberculata; assembly: GCA_023159025.1. NCBI lineage: Eukaryota > Metazoa > Arthropoda > Chilopoda > Scutigeromorpha > Scutigeridae > Thereuonema > Thereuonema tuberculata. The sequence continues at coordinate 18,440 of JAFIDM010079852.1, read as the reverse complement.
ATTTTAGTACCATTTGTTTTTATTAAATCTCTCATTAAGACAATTGTGGAAGGGTCTACATGAGTTCCCTCATACTTGCTAAATTTTTTTCTTTAGTATTTTTTATGCCACAACTTTCTAAAATTTTACTTAATTTTAAATCATATTCTTTACATAAAATTTTAACATTATTATCCTTAATGTGTTCTTTTTGCAAACAGAGGTTGGCAATGTCAGATATGTCCAAATTTTTGTTCTTCAAAGATCTACCGTGTTCTAAAACATTTTAGAACAAGGTCTTTTTAGTTTCTCCTACGTAAAAATAACCACAAATTTTACAATCAATTTTATATATAATACCCATTTCATTTTAATTTTCATTAAAATTTATTTTCTTGCTTAGCAGATTTTTTTATCTTATTTTTATAATTGAAACCTATGGTTATATTACAGGATTAACATACTTTTTTTAAAAAATAGACTGTTTTAATTAACATATAGGATAAAAAATTTTGTATTTTCATAATTTTCGATTTCTTTTATTGTAAATGTATTAATTACAGTTTCTAATTTGTTATTAATGAAATTATCGGTGTAAACATTTTTCTTTAATAGATTGATCATAACTTTTATTTTTTTTCTTTATATGTACAGTAATACCTTGAGATACGAGCATAATCCGTTCCAGGACCGAGCTCGTAACTCGAGATGCTCGTATCCAAATCATTTTATCCCATAAGGAATAACAGAAAAAAAACTAATCCGTTCCGGCCCTCTAAAAAAACTCCCTTATTAGTGCTAATAATAATAGAAAAGATATATTTTTAATTGCTATAGAGACATATATACACCAAAAAAATATAGTATGTAAGGATTCCTGCGAAATAAAATAAAATGTGGTTGTAATTATGAGTTCTTACTGACAGACTATACAGTAGCGGCTAATGGCAGCATGTGCGAAGGAGGGAGGGAGGAAGTGAAGGAAGAGAGTTGGCCCGTACGTAGACACTTGATTCCATACCCTACCTTGCAAGTACACTACGTAACATACATAAACTTAGAATTAACTTAGCTTACCAAATAAGACTGCCAAACATATAGTATTAGGAATAAAACTTTTAACCACAAAAAGTATTATTTCTAATACTGTGTGATTGGCCGCCTTATTTTGGAAAATTCCTCAACGCACGATACGAATTGAATAAGAGTTAAAAAGTTACCGATTAACTAAGCTTACGTATATTTTTTTTTTCGATTTATATTCTTCACTTTTCTTCACTTTTCTTCACTTTTCTTAACTTTTTTCTCCTGACTATCCTCACTTTCACTTGGCCACCTAGCGTCAGCGTCTGTAAGCGTTCTCGTATCTCAAATCTTTACTCGTATCTCAAAGCAAAAATTTGCTCGAAGGCCTGCTCGTATCTCAGAATACTCGTATGTCGGGACGCTCGTATCTCAAGGTATTACTGTATCTTCATTACTGGTATTTCTGTCTAATCGTTTCATGAAATTTTCTATGATGTTCATTTTAATAGTAACTATGGCCTGAATTGTAATTCAAGATATGATCACTTTGATACTCCTTCAAGTAGTGTTCCATTTTTATTTTTTGGTTATATTTGATCAATTTACCATCCAAAAATTTTATTCATTATTAACTTCCAGCTCTTTCTTTGTAAATATTTATGACACAGGAAATGAAAAGGAAGAATTTACTTGAAGAATAGAGAAATTCTTTTAAATACATGTAATACAATGTGTTTAATTCGTAAATTGTTTCTTGCGTACATTGTTAGGTTTACATTATTCGAGGTGATATCTTTTAATGCTTAGAATACGAAGAAATTATTGAATACTGATTGTTATGGCATATATTGTTTGCTTATAAATCTTTACGAATTTAGTAGAAGGGATTCATTCCTAAAAATGATATCTGATGGAGATCTGTAATGAATTTGTAGCTGATTGCAATATTGCTATAAAAGGAATATCGAGAATATAATATAGAATGTAAGGAAAAATATTAAAAATCAAACTTTTCTGAAGGTAAGCATCTTAAGAAAAAAAAAAAACGAAAACTGCTCAATACATTATAGACAAGGAAATAATAGAAGTGAAAAAAAAATAAACACAAAATAATGAAAAATAAAATAAAGTGATGTGTTAAAAATTGCTATATCCGTTATTTTTTATTTCACTCAGTATTCGTAAAATTCAATAATCAATCAATCAATCAATCACGGCCTTTCACTCGATTCCGAGCCTTGGCGACCTGATGGATGAACGATCTATAGGAAGAACGATTACGTGCGAGTTCACAAAGATCGGCCAGGGTCATTTCTGTCGTAGTTGTAATAGTGTCAAGCCATCTGGTTGCTGGTCTTCCTCTTCGTCTAGAGCCTTCTGTTTTTCCCAACATAATGTCCTTCTCTAAAGATCTATCACGTCTAATAATATGTCCAAAGTAGGCAAGACGTAATTTGGTGATCCTAGAACCGAGTGAGATGTCCGGTTTGATTTCATCCAAAATTGATTTGTTCGTTCTTCGAGCTGTCCATGGTATCGATAACATTCTTCTCCAGCACCACATCTCCAAGGCATCAATCTGTCTTTTGTCTCGTATCTTTGTTGTCCAACATTCACATCCATAGATGAACACAGAAAAGACCAGACTCTGTACAAGTCTTTTCTTGGTCGTTAGAGAGATGTTTTTTGACTTAAAAACTCTATCCAGTGACTTCATCGTTGACTTTGACATAGCTATTCTTCTCCTGATCTCCGGTGATGTAGTTGCCTCGGAGGTGATCATACTGCCGAGTAAGTTGAAGTCCTTTACCACCTCCATTTGAAATCCATCCAAATCCATAATGTTTCCGGGGTACATGGACGTAGTCAGAATCTTTGTCTTTTTGGTGTTGATCAAGAGTCCCATATTAGCGCTTTCTCGTTGGACACATCCCAAAAGATCTTTCATTCCTTCCAAACTAGTTGATATTAACATGGTGTCATCAGCATATCGCAGATTGTTGATGACTCTTCCTCCAATTTTTATTCCTTCTTTATCAGCAAGTCCAGCTTTATTAAAAATGGCTTCTGTATAGAGATTAAACAGGAATGGTGAAAGGATACAGCCTTGTCTAACACCTTTTCCAACTTTGAAGCATTCTGTATCGCCGTACTCTGTACGGACTGTTGCTTCTTGATCCTTGTACAAATTCTTTATCAGGCAAATCAGGTGGCCCGGTACACCCATACTCTCCAATGTTTCCCAAAGCTTAGTATGACTTACACAGTCAAAGGCCTTGCTGTAGTCAATAAAACACAAAAAACGTCCTTTTGAAACTCTTTAGCCTTCTCCATTATCCATCTCGTGTCTGCTATGATGTCTCGCGTTCCTCTGCCTTTCCGGAAACCTGCTTGTTCTTCAGACAACTGCCTATCTAAGAAGGGCTGTAGTCTCCTTTGGATAATTTTTAACATAATCTTGTTGGCGTGAGATATGAGTGCAATCGTTCGATAGTTTCCACAATCTGTATTATCTCCTTTCTTCAAGATGGGAATAAACACAGATCTCGTCCAATCTTTGGGCCATTTACACGTTTTCCAGATTTGTTGGCATAAATGTGTAATAATATCAATCGCTGCGTCAGATTGCCTTATCAATTCGATTGGGATATTGTCACATCCAGGAGCCTTGTTGTTTGGCAGAAGATTTATTGCTGCGACCACTTCATCTTTCAGAATGTTCGGTTCCTTGTCATAGTCAACATGTATTTTTCCTGACTCTGCATCGTCGTTCTTATAGAGCTGTTCTGTGTATTCCTTCCATCTTTTTTTAATCATTTTTGGCTCAGTCAGCCTAATACCACTGGCATCTTTTAACATGCCCACCCTTGGTTGAAATTTACGACGAATCTCTTTGATCTTTAGGTATGCTTGACTAGTTTTACAGTTCATGTGTTCACCCTCGATATCTGTACAAATCTTTTGGTAATAAAGTTCCTTGTCGTTGCGCACAGATCTCTTTAGTCTCTTCGTGATGTCAAATGCAGCTTGCTTATTGCCTTTGGCCTTCTCCATCCGCCTCTCCTCTATGATATTCCAAGTGTCTCCAGTTATCCATGGTTGCGCTGATCTTTTCTGTCTTTTATTTATGGACATTTCGGCTTCATCAATAATGACAGTCTTAATTTGTGTCCACAGTTCATCAGGCTCTTTTTCATCAGTGTCCAATAGTGAGAAACGATTATGTAGACGTTGCCAAAAGACTTCTGGAATATTAGTCAAGTCAAACGTCGGTGACACCAGTTGTTTACGTTGTTTTCGAAGCCTTACTCTAATCTTAGATATCAATAGTTCATGATCTGATCCACAATCCGCTCCTGGTCTTGTCTTAACAGTGGCAATTGAAGATCTCCATCTTCGGGAGACACAAATATAGTCGATCTGGTTCTTATACATGCCGTCAGGTGAAGTCCAAGTGTACAGTCTTCTTTTATGGTTCTGGAAGAAAGTGTTCATGATTGACAGTTGATTTGAAGCGCAAAAATCGATAAGTCTTTCACCAGCTTTATTCTGTTCGCCTAGTCCGAAGTTGCCAACTATTGTTCCCACTTTGCCGCATCCCACCTTGGCATTGAAGTCTCCCATGACAATGAATAAGTCTTGTGGAGGGGTTCGATCGACCTGCTCCTGAACCTGATCATAAAAAAGTTCAATATCTTCCTCTGCCGCATCCGTTGTTGGAGAGTAGACCTGCATGAGTGTCACATTGATAGGCGACCCTTGCAGCCGTATTGTGATGATCCTGTCACTGACGGCATTGTAGCTCAAAACCGTGTCAGCTAGTTTCCTATTAAGAATGAAAGCCACACCATTTCTACGAATGTGGTCATTACCGGAGTAGTAGACCCAATGCCCATTCGACTGGAAATGTCCAGATTGAGTCCATCTCAATTCACTAATTCCAAGAAGGTCAAGTCCAATTCTTTCCATTTCGGATTTGACAATGTCGAGTTTGCCTTGATTCATGGTTCGCACGTTCCAAGTCCCTAGTGTAATAAAGTCTTTACAGCTTTTGATCTTCCCTTTCGACCAAACAACATCAGCACCAAGAGGACCTTGCGGCTTTATTCCTGACGCATCACAAGTATTGATCATACTCAAGTCAACCAAATGCTCTTCCCCAGAAGCTTGATGAGTGCCTTCCGACAATAAAATTCAATAAAGGATTTTTAAATATCCATAAAAGTAAAGGTCAGATTTTATAAAAGGAGTGCAGAGAAATAAAAATAATTTTTTTGAATAATGATTTCCCTGTGCCTGTTTTGGAGGTTTTTTTAAGAGGTTTTTTTAAAGACAGGCATTTCAGAAAAAATTAAGTGAAACCCATGGATCTGTTAAGCAACCAAGTGAATGACACAAGGGATATAAAACAGAAAAGGATAATTAAATATGTTTCAATCATTTATGCTGAAGCCTTAGTAAAAAGGTTGAAACCAACTCTAACATCAGTGGGAATCGGAATTGCCTGTAAACCGAGAAATACCTTAGGCTCTTTTCTCAACAGGAAAAAGGGTTTTTGGAATAAGGAATCTCTACTTAGGTCGCAGGGAGCTATCTATGGTATCCGGTGCCAAGAAAGCAGTACAGGTAATCATAAATGCCTATATATTGGAATTCAAAAAGGGAATTGGAAGTACGGGTTAGGGAACACGTAAATGCGGTTAAGAAAGGGAGTATGAAATATAAAACGGCTGCTCATTGTCGCAACAATGGACACTCATTGAATACCCACAATATAACAGTGTTTGGGAAAAGACAAATCAGATATTTACGTGAATTCTTTCAGTCAGGGATGATTAGGATCATGGGAAGCTACAATGAAGATCTATCGACAATGAAGATCAACGTTTTAGAATGTGGCTTGTAAATCTGATTTAATGATGTTTATTATCAAGCGTCATTAGTGGTAGCAGACTACTACTTCCGGCACGGGTTCTAGTTATTCACGCCAGGGGGAACCTCAATCCAGAGGTCCCAAGACACATTGCATTATGTCTCATTTGTTCAACGACTCCCGTCAAGGGATGATCTTTTTAAGGTAGGGGGGGTCTTTTTAATTACTTGATAAGGAAACTCATAAGAAAGAGTTTTGAAATGTACGTGGTTTTTATTGCGCCTTATTTTAACTTATTGATTAGTGACGTTTTAGTTGGCTAACATAAAATTTGTTCGACTTAATAATTAACTTGAATGAAGCAAGTAATGAAGCAATAATGAAAGAAAAAAGCAGGAAACTAAAACAAAAGTTTACTATACTATCTAATGTTGTTTTTTTTTTCACTATTATTATTTCTTTCTTTCATCATTACTTTTTTTAATTAAATAACATTTTGTTTTTATACTTTAGTGCTGGAATTCAGAAAAGTATGGACAAAATGAAACAATAATATATAAAGGTGTGAAAGTTTGCAAATATCAACAATCTCCAGAATCAATTTTAACTATTTGGGGAAAGTGCTACATCTATAAATTTGGTAAATTCCATTCTATTATCTCTTCAGTTTAATTTGTTCAGTATAATTTTCTATATTATCTTCTGTACGTAAATTAGTTTAAAATATGCGTTTTGCTTTATTCAATAAATTTATTCATTACTTAATGTGTCACATTGAAGTTTTATAGTTTATCTGATTCTGGGTCCAGAAGAATCAGAGGAAAGATGAAATGAAGATACTGGCATAAGATAAAACATGGTCTAATAAACGAGAAAATAAAAGAGAAAACATTCAAAACCTTGATTCGAAATACAACAAAACAAGTTTAATAAAATAAATTAATATACAGATATAATGATGAGTAAGTTAATAAGGAATAAAATAGCAGATAATGTGGGAATCACACACAGTAAGATAGATAAAAAAATATAGCTAGCGCAAAAGAATTGCAGGGTAAGATGATCGGCTTAGTCCTTAATAGGAATAAAACACGATTAATTACAAAAATTACAGTCCTGGAGAAATGCAGTCGAAGGAATTTGATCGAGAGTTCAGATGACTGCTTTCTAGTAGCATTAGTCTCGCCGATCTGATTTGCAGGAAAATTGATAAAAACTTACAACATTGTCCTAGTCTTACAGTTACCTGCAGTTTGAACCATAGTTTTCCTCATGGCCAGATTAGATGCTTTCTTGAAGCACAAACACAGCACAACAAAGTTTCACAAATTCCGGAGTTCGCTGAACGCATTCATTTGGCGATGAAAGAAAGTATGGATAAAATGAGTCCGTCCGCTCATTGTCCGTAAAACTCTCTACTACTAACTGCATAAAAATAGGAGTCTTCAACCTAGACGATACTCATATTGTTCTATTAGGTAGGATACTACATGTTTCGTGTTTACAAGAGTGAAGCCGAGACGATCTGGGAGTACATTTCAGATTGACCTATAGACGAAAGGTCAGGGTTGGTTTCCACAGAAAAGAAAAGTCAAAAATAATTGATTAAGGATGATAGAAGACAATAGGAATTAGCCAAACACCAGAGAGGTCAAATAGTAACGAGCACAAAAACAAGGGAGGGGTCAAGTTCCCTCGGGAAAAATACAGTTGCCGAATAAAGAAAAAGAAAAGTTGACATAGTAACTGGGCAAATACAAGTAGAAACGAGAGAAAATCGCGGAGGAGGAGGAGGCAAGAGAGTTGGCCCGTACGTAGACACTTGATTCCATACCGTTCCTTATACGTACACTAAGTAATTTACATAAACTTAGAATTAACTTACGTATTTTTTTTTTTTACTTTTCTATTTTTAATTTTTTTTTTTTGCTTTTTTCCATTTGTATTCTTTACTTTTCTTCACTTTTCTTAACTTTTTTCTCCTGACTACCCTCACTTTCACTTCGCGAAGGCCTTTTAACGAAATATCTATCGAGGGAAATTTCTTTCTATCTCGCTTTCAAAATGTTAAGGAAATGAGTAAGGCACGTGTCGTCAAAAAGCGCCGAAGCAGTTGACAATTTATAAGTAATAATGCCCAAAATAGAGAGAAAATCACGAAGATAACGCAAACACAATACGGAAGACTCGCGATAGATGCGTAGCAAAGTCGACGAACACGTGAAGTGAACGAGTGAGGCGGCGTAGGCTGCTTCCAGTGCTCGGCCACCTAGCGTCGGCGTCCGTAAGAGCGCTCGTATCTCAAATCTTTACTCGTATCTCAAAGCAAAAATTTGCTCGAAGACTTGCTCGTACCTCGGAATACTCGTATCTCAAGGTATTTCTGTAATATAATAAAGAAAAATTAATTCATTGAATGTGTATTAAGTGAAATTATTTATTGTTATTTAAATAATAGTAATGTTATTAAAGTAATGTTAGAGAAAACGACAGTAGGATATATTTATAAAGTTATATTGTGACTTTTTTATAATTTTAGCTGAACCCTTGAGATTTAAAGGCTATAATACCGTAGTCAATATAGTTGTCCAGAGGAAAAAAAACAGGTAACCATCGTTTATTATAAACTAAATTCTTTCTCGAAGGTTAATAAGAATGGAAGAACAAAAACACCGTCTTTAATTTTTCTATTTTTAATCTTTTTATCCTTTTTCAGAAATATCTTACTGTTAAATTAGAAAGAGTTAAATTGTTTCTAAGTCAAATTACTGAGAGCACCTAAGACTAAAAATAAATGAATTTTATGTGTAAATCGTTTCTCAGTGTACTTCCAGATTTCTTTTACGCCAACTTCTTCTGCGACCCATCTGAGATTGTCTCTCCTAAGCATTTAACATTTATGCCTCGCCAAGTGGCTTGCTAAAAAGAATCGGGTTTTAACCGAATTCTCTTGTATCCTATCAACGCATTAATTTTAACCTTTCCTATTGCTATATCACTTCTAACAATGTAGTGTAGACTGTGGTAGACTGGGTCTAAAAATATTGCCTGGAGGCAAAGGGGACCCATCCAGAATAGGGTGGCCAGACGTCCCGATTTTTAACAATTTGTCCCGCGTCCCGCGGCATTTAAAAAAGTCCCGATTTTTTTTTTTTGGTTATTGAATTCCTTTTTTTGTTTGATTGTCAAACTGGAGATTCCTTTTTTTTTATTATTATTTTGGTTGTTATACCTGGAGACTCCGTTGGTTTTTTTTTTTATTTTTTTTTTGGTTGTTGAACTGGAGATTCCGTTGGTTTTTTTTTTCTATCCCCCTCCCCCCCGATCAATGGTGTCCCACTTTTCCAATGTAAAAATCTGGTCACCCTAATCCAGAACTACAATGCTATAATTTAATTTAATTTTTATAACTAATAAATAAAATTTTCAAAAAATACATAAGTGGAAAAAAAGTGCATATAATCAGAAAAAGAACCATAAAACCGCTTACAATTAAAGGTTCACTGGGCTACTTTTGGATTAAATATATTACTTTTGGATATATATTTAGTAATTAGAGTGTTCATGTACTTTACATATTCCTGGCAGTGTAAAGCAGATACAAAATGTAAATATAGAATGTTATAATTGAATTTTGAAACTATTTCTTTAAATTTTAAATAATTAGTGGATATTTTGAAGTTTACTTTTATTGCGCGCTTTACACATTAACAGATAGTTCATAATTGCAAAAGTATTTAGCAGGAAGTCCTCTATAATAAGAGTTTGTGTTCACTTAGTTGATTGTGCGAATCTGTCAATAATTGCTTCTCCATCCAATTCATCTAATAATTCTGTTTCAATGAATAGCAATATATATGATTCCAAGTTCTCTTCAGGCGCGAATTTCTTAACCTTGCCTTTATGATTCTTTTTAATCTTTGCTTTGAAAATGTCCTCTCACATTTTGTCTTTTTGTAAGATAAAAATTGATTTATAATACGTTTCGTTTTACAAAAACAGAAAATAGTAAATAAATATTCTGATGTTATTATAAGAGAAATAATAATGCAATATGATTTTTCTTCTGATAAATTCAAATAGCAACGGTGATGAATATTGGAAAGAATTACCTGAATACGGAGAGGAAGAAAGAATGAGAGATGAAGAAACAGGATTTAAGGTTAGTGTAATTTGTTTCAGAAATAGAAAAAAAATCAAAAACAAACAAACAAACAAACAAATAAGAAAATTACAAATTCATTGGTCACCTCGATTTATATTATAATTTTAAATTTTATTTATAAAAGAACAAGACAGTAATGTAGAAGAATAAAACTTGTATTCTAATTTATTTTAATTTTAAAAGTAATGATGATATAGAAGTTTAGAAGGAACTCACTAAAGATAGAGACCAGTGTTTACAAGAGATATCTGAAAACACCTGTTTTCACGCTTAATTGGCGATCATCAGTTGAGTAGTCGACAAAGTCTCACTTGGTGTGCTTATGAATTTTTAGTCGCCTTTCCTTTGTTTAAATGCGCATAGAAATTTCACTGAGGCTGATGGAGGCCAAGACATGAATTTTGTTTAATAGACGAACAACCAGAGTCTCTCCATTCCCAAGTAGCTCATATTTTGTGAACCGTTTTATTCAAAGTGTTTAATAGCTAGTAATATAAAATTTTGCAGGTCTAAGTAGAAATCCATGTTGAAGTGCACAATCATATTTTCAACACTTAAAGCTGTAAGTTTTAAACGAATTCTTTTTTTTTTTAAAAAAAACTTTTAAAAAAACTACAGGAAAGAACATATCAAAAGCACCGTTAGTTCTGAAACCGAAAAAAAAAGGTGTAAATTATAATAATTCTGTAGCGTCGTAGCATAATTTATTACACGAGCGAAGCGAGTCACTCCATTTCCAACTTCATCATACTCTGTGAATCGTTTTATTCAAAATCTACAGTGCCTAGAAATATGAAATTTTGCATGGTCCCATAGAAACCCATGTAGAAATGCCTGCACAATCATATTTTCAACACTTAAAAGTGTAAATTTTATAAAAGTTATTTGGTTTTAAAAATTTCAAAGAAGTCATGAGAAAAACAAGTAGTTTTGAAACGAAGCAAAATTTTGTAATTTCTAATAATCCAACAGCTTTGTAGCAATAGTCATTTTTAAATGCCTTCAATCTTAACATGCAATTATATTTAATTTTTGCAAATTCCAGTTGTGATTTCAACAGTGCAAGAGTCGACCCAAACCCCGTTCTTTTGATAGTTTTATGCTAATATTCATTATTGCTTTTAGTTTTCATTTGTGGAGAGTCATATTTCTTTCTACTGATTAATTTATAAGAAATTTACATGAAATTTTATTTAAGTAACTTGCTATACCCGGCATGCGTATAAAGAAAGAAAGAGTTTGGTGAGAAGGGGCCGTAAATGTAAGGTCCCGACACACTTAGGCCCTTGTGTCGCCATCCTCCTACACAAGTGTGGTGGACCAGCCTCCCGTAAGAGAGCGAATTTTTCCCTTTTTGCAAATGACTTGGGGTGCCCGACAAAAGCCCTAAATATAAGGTCCCGGTGTCGATCGGAGGTGGGACACTTAGGCCCTTGTGTTGCCATCCCCCCACCCACGTATGGTTTTCTTGCCCCCTATAGGAGAGCGAATTTTACCTTATTTGCAATTGACTTGGGGGGCCCTAAATATAAGTCCCGGTGTCGGTCGGGAGTGGGACACTTCAGCCTTTACGTTGCCTTCCTCCCATCCAAGTGTTGTGTCTCTGCCCCCCATAGGAGAACGAATTTTTCCCTGTTATTTAATTGACTTGAGTGCCCGAGAAGGGGCCCTAAATATAAGGTCCCGGTGTTCGTCGGGTGTGGGACACTTAGGCCCTTGTGTCGCCTTCCCCCCACCTAAGTGTGGTGTCCCTGCCCCATTGGAGAACGAATTTTTCCCTTTTTTGCAATTGACTTGGGGGGCCCGAGAAGGGCCCCTAAATATAAGGTTCCATTGTTGGTCGGGTGTGGGACATTTAGGCCCTTGTGTCGCCTTCCCCCAACCCAAGTGTTGTGTCCCTGCCACCATAGGAGAGCGAATTTTTCCTTTTTTCAATTGACTTGGGAGGCCCGAGAAGGGGCCCTATATATAAGGTCCCAGTGTCGATCGGGGGTGGGACACTTAGGCCCTTGTGTCGCCTTCCCCCACCAAAGTGTGGTGTCCTGCCCCATAGGAGAGCAAATTTTTATCTTTTTTGCAATTGACTTGGGGAGCCCGAGAAGGAGCCCTAAATATAAGGTGTCGATCAGGGGTGGCACACTTAGGCCCTTGTGTCGCCTTCCCCCCACCCAAGTGTGATGTCCCTGCCCCCATAGGAAAGCAAATTTTTATCTTTTTGCAATTGATTTTGGAGGTCCCAGAAGGGGCCCTAAATATAAGTTTCCGGTATCGATTGGTTCAGATAGGACAAAGGGCCGAGGAGTGTATAAAGGACAAAGAAAGAAAGAAAGAAAGAAAGAAAAACAGAAAGATACTTTTATTTTTATATATATAGATTGTTAAGTGTTTTTGATTTTTATAAATCTATTTTATTTAAGTTATTTTTATTAATATTATAAGACAGGCCTCAGTTGCAGTTTATGTAATTTGAAATTAAGCTACAGCCAGAAATTAATGAAAGAACGTTTAATGTGTGAGGATGGATTAGTGGAATAGCAGAAGCCTATACACATAATAAAAAATCAATATCAGAAGCAAGAAATTAATTTTATTCTCTATTTATTAAGGTTACTACACGTAACTAGCTATCATTGGGAAAACAGAACAGCTACAAAACATATTTATGGTGTTCTCTTGGCTAGGAATTTGTAAATGTATCTCCTACAGGCTATTATAATACCTAATTGAAGAAATGCTGTTGGTTCAATAATATGGCATATTGTTTGTTTCAGGCGAAGATAGAAAAAAATATGGGAGGCTCATATTATCTGGATATGCCTGTCCTGAACTTCTCAACAAGACTTTGTGATTTTTAGAGTAAAACGTATTGTCGCACAACAGCAACAGACAAGCTTATTTAAGGAAGCAAGATGATACTTGTCAGAAGAAAGATTAAAAATTAACTACTCAAAATAACTAACAGCAAATTTGGCTGAAATATAGTTCAAGACTGAAAATATTATTCAAATGAATGGAATAGTTAAAGCCCACCCTCATTAAAAGAGTAGTTTCACTATAATTTATGTTTAGCATCACAAGAAACAGAAAGATATACTAAATGGCTATTAGTATCCGTACACATTGTGGTTCGACGCAGAGGCTCCTGAGGGAAACATGATGTCGGTCCCCCTTTTGCATCGATGACAGCCTGTACACTTTTAGGAAGACTTTCCACCAGGTTTTGATAATTGGTCGCAGGAACTAACTTCCAGGCGACTATGACAGCTGAAGTGAGTCCGGCCATGGAAGATGGGCGTTGTGGTTGGGCACGTAATCTGCGTTTTATTTCGTCCCACAGCTGTTCAATGCCTGAGACGGGGTTGAGGCTCTGAGACGGCCAGTCAAGTTGTGGAACACCCACGTCGTCAAACCATGGCTGCACAAGCTTCGATGTGTGTAGAGGACAGTTATCCTGCTGGAAAAGAAACAGGCCTTCCTCAAACTGTTGCCACAGAGTTGGGAGGGCAGCGTTGTCCAGAATGGCGCGATATATCACAGAATTCATGTTTCCCATCAGAAGAACGAAGGGATCCAGGCCGAACCACGAAAAATACTCCTGCATCATTATGCTGCCACCGGACTCAACAGTTGTCACAATGCAGTCGCATTAGAAGCGTTCGCCGGGCATCCGCCAAACCCACATGCGTCCATTGGACTGCCAGATCGTGAAACGAGATTCATCACTCACAGAACGTTTTTCCACTCCTCCGTAGTCCAATGGCTACGGTCAGTCAGTTTTCTCGGTCTATCAGTTTGTACAGCTATCGTTTCACTGCCTTGACGTCTCCATTTTACAATTACATCAATCACAGTTGATTTCGGCACGTGAAGCATACCTTAATTTCACGAACCTATTTCCTACAATGGTGGCATCCGATTATCGCGCTAAGTTTGAAGTCATTCAGCTCGCCTGATTTCTTATCGGTGCGCAAAGTTATGAACGTTCAAGCCTTGCTGGAACCACTTCGTTGGAAGGGTATCCAGATACTTTTGGCCATCTAGTGTATCATGTAATAGACAGATATCACCAGAAAGACATAAACATTGAAGATAATCTCTATAAATTCCAATTCATTAACTAAATATTGGTATTTATCATATTAGAATATTTCAACATGCAGAACGAATTACAAATTATTATAATTTTCATATTTAATGCATAATATTTAGTTGTCCACTGAATAATTCAGAAGTCTCAACATGTAATTCATTTTCTCTTTTAGAGTACGATTATGTAATTCTAAAATATACTGAGCAATAGACATGAAATGGGCTTTTAAGTATTAGAATTTCTTGTCTCCTCCGTAGCACCAGTAAATATCTTTGACAATAACATTCTAAAATTTTTCTTTTTTCTCTAGGTGATATTGAATTCAGGAGAGAAAATCTCAAAATTCCATACATTTCGCAATCAAAGAGAAATATTCAATGGGTTTGGTACCGTTGCTTCTGTGAACAGCAAAGAGGTAAAAAATATCTTTTTGATTACTTACTAAAATAAGGACAGATTTTATATAATAAACATATAATTAATAAATTTTATTATTAAAGTTAGATCTTATACACAGAAAACTAAAATTTTACTTTTAGTGTGATGTTATCGTAAATATTTTATATCAGTGTTTCTCAACCTTTTAGTATTTGCGACCCAATTTTCAATCACAACTTCATCGCGCCCCCCCCAAAAAAAAAACCCCCCAAACCTTTTTTTTTAAACAAAAAAAAAAAAAAAAAAAACCTCCAAACCTATCTCTTTAACAGATCTTCGATATGCTCGCGCCCCCCTAGGGAGGCGCGCCCCACAGGTTGAGAAACGCTGTTTTATATGATTAGTGTCGAAGTTACGAAAAGATTATTTTCAAGTTCATTAACTAAAATTATTCCAATGTTGTGCTAAAAGTACATTAGTCTTCATTTTAAGCAACAATATTTTCAATCAATAACTTTCGAAAAATGAAATGCCATTCAGATTATGTTTAGATTTACTGTCTTTACAGTTAATTGACAGTTTTCATTATTTTTATTAAAACAAGTAGGGGATACTTTGATTGTCATGGTAGAAAAGCTTGAAACAATATTTTCTTGATCTCTGAGAACAGTCAAAGAAGTTGCATTTTCGTCAATTGATCACTACAGTTTGGAGAGAATAAATGTATTTTTGCCATCTATATTATAACCATTTATTGTTATTAAATAGGAGAGCTCTGCATCAATATTTTTATTGAAGTCTGCTGTCGTGTAGAAGCCGTTTCATAAAATTTTATATAAGGGAAATCTGGCAATTATGATCACCTTAAGGAAATTTGTTATCCTACATTAAATCATGTGATTAACAAACATCAGTATTATTTTATTCAACTATTCATTCCTTTATAACTGCAAAGTAAAATACATATCGATGAAAACTTAATAATTTTGGTATAGAAAAATAATTAATTAAGATCCTCTAAGTGCTCATATTAAAAACATGGGGGGGAAATATGAGCATACCCAAGGGGTAATACGAACACCCTCTTATAATATTAAAAATATATGTAATGCACAACGACACTATTTAATTTCGGATAGAAATGGTAACTAGAAAGGTTTATATAATGTAAAATAGTAGAATACAAGTAATATATATGTATATATATAAAGTAACGGTACGCTGAGAAGGGTGGTTATTAACAATTAAGCTGATATCTCCGTGCCCTCATGTCGGTGCGCTGAATAAGGTAACGGGACAAGTGGTCGGAGATAATTGAACTAAGTAATCTAACCGAATGATTCGGCGTTCTTGTGTTGGGCGCCAACCGCTCAACGCGGTAAAACTGCTTTCCACCCTCCTTGAAAAGTCGCTACATCCCCAGATAACCGGCTCAGTCTACTCGGATGTGGGGGACACTTCACGTCCACTGTCACTCGAATAAGAACTACCTCTTCAATAATTTAAATGTTAACTCTACAGTTTATCGAACAAAAAGAAACATAACAAATCTGCTAACTTTGAAGGTATGCCAATGCGAATTGTAATTAAAGCAAAAATTGTATAGCTATCTTCTTTCCTTAAGCACTATTCTTCTCACCGGTGTTGCGGTAGACAACTGAAGCATGTGGTTTTCCACAATTCTATCCTTTCACTAATTAACTAAATTCACCTAACTTCTTCTCGCTAACAATGCAGTAAAACACTAAGCATTTTCCTTTCTTTTGGCTTCTTACCTTGTACACGTGATAAGGGTTTGTTCAGTCGCTGCGTGGATAAATTCTTTACACCAGCTTATTAACGTTGAAATTAGCTCCGCTAATTTCAACTGAATTCGAAGCACTTATTAAAATGTGAAGTAATTCACGAAAATAAATTTCACTCACAATTACTTTTCCGGTGCAGTAGTATGCGCACGCTAATTTGCCGAATTTGCTCTCGCAAAATTGGAATGTTTAATTTTAGGCTATCCTGGTTGCCTTTCTAAATTTTACAACTACCTTAACACACCCTAGTTTAAGTGCTTGTTCGAAGTCAAGTATGTTGACTCGAAACGACCAGAGAATTATTGCTACCGGCATAAGCAAGATATGCAGGCGTCTAGTGAAGAACTAGAGCCAAGCAAGAGACGAGACCACAAGCTAAGAGAGAGAGAGCCAAGGAAGCCAGAACCGAGCGAGCAAGAGAACTAGAACCATGCGAATGTGAGGCGGCGTGCAAGAGAACTAGAACCCTGCAGGCAAGGTTCAGCAAGCAAGAGAGCTGAAGCGAGAGTCGCTGCGTGGACAAGAGAGCTATAAGAGCTACCAGAGAGCGAGCCAGCCTTCTGCAAGGCCTTAAATCAGTTCATGACTCGCGCCACCTATTAGGTAATCGGCTTTTCCTCCTATGGCAAGGCGAGGTCGGATATCTCACCAAATAAGGCGAATGACATCACCTAAGATGATAATCCGATTAACCAATGATTAGTCAGATAAGGAAATGATCCTTATCCTAAATAAAATTAACTGGAATTTTCCACAGCTAAACTAAAGGAATAAACACTGCCGAAATTAAATAGAAAAAAAAATTACAATCTTGAATTTAAATTCAATTAAGCTTAAAATTAAGTCGAATTGCAACACTATCTTATTTCTATTGAAAAACTAAAACTACACTACACTACCATAAGTTATAAGTTATAACGCGCTAATCTAAAATATTTTCCTGAAACGGAGGAATTCTAAACTAATGTTTAAAGCTGAACTGACAAATTGACTAAAATTATATAAATAAAAATTCGCAATTGACTTAGAAATTTTCAAAATATTTTTTTCTTAATTTTACATATCTATTTAGATTGAGATTAACAATGATAAATTTACTGAATTTGATTGTACATCGAACTGAAATATATGCGTAATGTCACATTACCCCCCCCCCCCAAAAAATTATTTAAATTTACTTTATTCACAAAGAAAACCCTGTGACAACGCATATTACAAATAAAATATTAACTACAACGCTCTTCAGGATGTCTTCCCTTGGTAGTTGATATCTTCAGTTCTTGGTCTTCCAGCTATTACCGTCAATTATTTACACTATTTACAGTCCACTATTTATACTATTTACAGTCCACTTAAATTATTAATTAGAGCACTACTCTAATTAACACACTTCGTGATCCGATTCTCGGCATGAATTCACCTGCACGTAGGTAATTCCCTGTAAGTAGTGGTAGATGTCAGTTATAACCTATGTCCTTGGGACAGTTGAGACGTGTTTTTTTGTTTTGGTTGGAGGGGGGGTGTTTTTTGTGATTTTTGTGTTGGGGATGGTTGGACTTGTTGTTTTTTGGATTGTTTTTTGTTTTTGGATGGGTAATGGTTGTTTTTAAGTGGTTTTATTAAGGTTTTTTTTATTGTGTTTTTGAGGGAGGTAGGGAGGTAGGGATGAGGCTGTATGGTTGAGTTCGTTGTGACGTTGAGGTAAGGGTGATTTAAGTTGTGTTGGGGGGTTGTTTGATGGTTTTGTATTTTTTGTGATGTTTGTTTGTGTTTTTTAATGGTTTTTATTAAGTGTTTTTGTATGTTGAACGTTTTTTTATTTTATCTTTTTCTTTCTTAAGGACGTTTTAATTTTTTTACAAGAAGGAAATCACACCAGAAACATGGAGAAAGAGAATTGCCTTCAATTTGTTTTATTATTTTTTTCACAATGACTGTTACATGGTTTTGTTCATTGAACCTGTTTTTTTACATGAATGAATGAATGAATTACATGGTACAGTTCATCGAACTTTTTTTTATAACATGAATGAATGAATGTAAATTTAATAATACAATTTTTACATAGAATTCTTAAAAAAAAAATGAAAATCCAAACTTTTTTTGGTTTTATTTCAATTTTTT
>JAFIDM010079851.1:34804-77791 GCA_023159025.1 Thereuonema tuberculata | reverse complement strand
ATTAGTGGTCATATTAAGTTATATTGTAGGGCATTAGTCACCGAAATGTTCGGAGCCTTAGAGTTTTCCTTAATATTATGTTTATCATCTGAAGAGGAGGATTAAGATCCTCGAAACATGTCATGAAGTTTTTATAATGAAGTGTTTATATTTATTTTTACTTATTGTGTGTGTTTGGTCCTTCTTTAATAAAAAAACAAACAGTACTTAGAAATACAGTGAAGTCTCACTTATATGAAACTGACTTATACGAAACATTCAGTTATACGAAGAATTTCTCATTCCCCGGCGAAACCCCCGTAGTCCTATATGTAATTCACTTACACGAAATATTCACTTATACGAATAATTTTTGGTTCCCTCTCATATTCGTATAAGTGAGACTTCACTGTATAGAAGTTATGAAATATCATTAAGGCTATTAATCAGTTAGAAGATGTGTGTGGTAGGATTTTAGAAAAATGATTTTTAACTTAACACCTTAGAAAAGAAAGACTCATCAATTTAAGTCTGCATGTTAGTCCTCTAATAACTTTCAACTGCTAAATAGATCTTCTTGAAACTTGGCGTGGATATTTAAGGATTATTAAGGATTAAGGACTAAGCAAATAGAAATTTCTAATGTTTAGATTTAAACTTAAGCAGATATTTAAACTTAAAGTAAAAGCAGGATTTCTTTTTTTTTGTGATTTTTCACGACTTAAAATTAATAGTTTTTTTTTAGGAAAGTAGGCCCTAAGTTCTTTCAAGGAATTCTTGTTTTTGTGTTTAAATCGTCAACCCAGTAACAGGAGTTGAATCGCAATTTATATTACTAAAATCTTTTATTTCTCTGCCTTTCTGTCTGGCGCAATTTCCTGTGAGAATGGAAAATAGAAATAATTTTTACAATGAAACGTCCGCGACAGGAATCGAACCTGCAACCTTCTGATCCGGAGTCAAACATCTTATCCATTAGGCCTCGGGGACTACAACTTACTTTATATTGTGTTTTGACTTATGTTTCCTTCCCCTTCCCCCCATCAATAATGAATGTATTCAACCTTTTATTTTGAATCTCAAGATTGTTTATTTATTTCCGATCCGTCTGTTTTAATTCGAAAATTAGAACTATAATTGCCGAAACATTGCAGCATTTTAAATATATTAACCAAATTCTGTACGATATTGAAAAGCAAGCGTGTGTAAGCGGATATGGCCTAGTTTTACCTAAAAGCCGGGTGACTGATAGGGATTTTGCGTTTGTCAAAAGATAACAAAGTACAGGGAAGCGTAATGGCGGTAATAGTGACGAAGTTTCAGTTATTGGCCGACTTAGATAATCTCGATACTAAGATTAAACATGACAACAGATGAAGTTTTCCCCACGATGACGACGACAAAGGACAAACAAGTAGCGATTGAAGTGCAAAGGTCTTTATTGATAAAGATAGCTTTTGTTTAGAAAGTACGGATATCAGGAATCGACCAAAATAGACTTGCTGTATAAGAGTTTTGTTGAGTCCCTGATGAACAATGTGATACATAGCAATGAATTCCTCGCTCAAAATAAGACAAGTGTTTTGGATTTTATTAGGAATTAACTTCTTACAGCAAATACTTGAACGGATAAAAAAAATTAAGCGGACTTTTCAAAGTTTAACTATACGAATAGTCTTCAAAATATATCAGCGCTGTGTTATTCTTCTATCTCGTCATTAGATTGCAAAAAAAGAAAAAAAAAATATTCCGTCCGAAAAGAGAGGTAAACTGTGTCTACAATGTTTCTTCGACCTACCTGGAAATTCTCTTGGTACCTGGTAGATTCTCAAGAGCATTTTAAACCAGGTGGTCGCTGCCTATTCTATTTTGCTTTCCCCTTTTACAGGTGACACAGTCTTGTTCTTGTCCCAAAACCCTTCAACTAATGCCTTCTATCTTTCTACTTCAAGCTCTTAACTTATGATAACTGCACGAAATAAAATGAGAATTTAGAAATAAAACAACAAAATCTTTTCTTCTTCTTAAACATAGCGATATTTCGCAGATGACACTTTATCTGCTTTCTTCGGGCTTATTGATACAAAGAAAGTTCTTCATAAAAACCTAAAAAACAAAGTATTTATGAATTGAATATTAACTATATCAAATTATATACGGTAATTATAATCATACATTTTAATTGTAATTGGAAACAATACAGAATCATTCACATTAAATATCATTATGATTGAAAACAATCTAGGATCATTTACATAGTTAAATAATAAAAATAAAAACATTATTGAAATCGTGCAATGTCTTTACATTTTTTTTGAATTTTTCCAAGTATTATTTGACTAATTTCTATACCTTTCTGCTTGTTGAAACATTTAAATCTATTGATTATTATAATTACCATATATGATTTGATATAGTTAATATTCAATTCATAAATACTTTGTTTTTTATGTTTTTTTGAAGAAGAAGAACATTCTTTGTATCAATAAGCCTGAAGAAGCAGATACAGTGTCATCTGCGAAATATTTTGTTGTTGTTGTTGTTGTTAGGTTCCATCAAGTCGTCTATGACTTCTGGTGACCTCATGTACTAAGGCTCTCCAAACAGATCTATCATTTGCAGCATATCGTAGTTGTTGCAAAGAATTCCCGGTAGCTTCCTTTATATCTTCCAACCATCTTCTTCGTTGTCTTCCTCTTCTTCTCTTCCCCTCTACCTTCCCAAGCATGATTATCTTTTCCATGGAATAATCCGCTCTCATAATGTGGCCAAAATAAGATAGTTTTTGCCTTAAAATCAATGCTTGCGAAATATAGCTATGTTTAAGAAGAAGAAAAGATTTTGTTGTTTTTATTTCTAATAATAACTGTCACATTCGTATTATATACGAAAATGAGAATTTGTTAATTTTAACACTATTGATTGAAATCAACCAACTTCGACGCTAGATGGCCTTGCGGAGCGTGGTGCACGTTTTAAAGAAAAGTTTCCAGCTTTTCCGCAAAACCAGTTTGGGCACATTCTGTCAGTTACAGCATTTTCTCCGTACACGTTACCATCGTTTTTCGAGTTTGCATTAGGTTTTTGCCTTTTCCGAAATAATAAAATATCGCGTTTAAAATAACTTATTTTAAAATGAAAGTTATAATTTTTTTTTTCCACTAACATTATTTCAAATCACTTTAATAAATGAATTATCAATAAGCAATGATATAACTATAGATAACACTGAAAAACAAATTTTAAAAAGTGGCGCATATCTTGGTATCCAACACTTGTTCTAAGACAAGTGAAAGTGTTCTAAGACGTGCTGATTCAAAATATGCAAACCATTTGTCTCCATCACCCACCGTTTTTTAGATATACTCCTTCAACCATTAACATTCACTAGAACAATTATTATTACATGGAGTACTAATGAACACTGCATTAGCTAAGAAAATAAATCTAGTTCAAGATATAATACACACATAAAATCCATACACACTGAAAATACTTCCTTAATTTAAGATGTGTTTGGTTTGAATTTCTTGTCTGTAGACTTGTTTGTGAAGAGCATTTAGCATGTCACGCTGAAGTGTCCAGCAGTAGTCAGCCAACATTGCTGCACTCCATCGACCTTGATACCGTGACTCCATCACCGAGATGTCCTGGTCAAAACGTTCACCATGTTCGTCACTGACTGAACCTAGGTTTTCGGGGAAGAAGTCAAGATGTGAGTCGAGGAGGTGAATTTTGAGGGGCATGTTGACAGCCAGCTGTTTGTACGCGCTGATGCACTTCTTCATAACATTTCCATAGTTAGCAGATTTATAAATTCCAAGGAAATTGGCTACAACTGATTTGAATGCCATCCATGCATTTTTTTCAGTATCATTCAGTAAGTCTTGGAAGTGGGTGTCAGCATTACTTTCCTTACTTGTTGACCTATGAACACAGCTTCTTTCACTTTCGCATAACTCATAACTTGTTGCACAGGTACCGAAAAGCATCTAAGTCGTTGTCTAGTGCCTTCACGAAATTCTTCATGAGCCCCAGCTTGATGTGAAGCGGTGGCATGATAACTTTGTCACGGTCAATCAACATCACACGAAGGACATTTTTATTTCCTTGCTGCATTCTGGTTCTGATTGGCCAATTTTTCTTTATGTAGTGGTGCTTTGTATCTCTACTGTTCCACTTGCAGATAAAACAGCAGTACTTGTTGTACCCTGTCTGCATTCCCATGAGAATTGTGATAACTTTTAAATCACCACATATATACCATTTACACTCGTGATAGCATAGTTTTTCATGGCATGGCGACATAGTCTCTTTCAGATGGTAGAATATCCATCCGGTACTGATGCATATTTGTTTCCATTGTGTAATAATAGGGGAGGTGGTGGTAATATTGACCACTTTTTTATTTTTGACAAAATTTTCAATTTCAAGTGGCTCTAATGTATGAAAATCGTCAGTAGCATTAGTATAAATATCGTGTGAGATAAATATCACACATTTTTAAATAAATATTTAAAACTCTTGAATAAGTACAATTATTTAGAACATTCTACAAAAAAATGAATTGTTGAACTGGGGTTGTAATATGAAACAGATGTTAAAATGCAACAATACTTCTTTATTATTGCTATTGTAGTAAAAAAGTCATGTATTGTTGATACTTTAATGCATTGTTTTGCTTCACATCAATAGAAAATATAGAAACTACAGAGAAAAAGTAAAAATTAATGCTGAACACTTTATAATTGAAAGAAAACGCTCAATTAAAAATTGCAAGTCTTTCATGAGCAAAAATCTGCTGATTTGGTGTTTTCTTGCATTTACCATATCTTCTTGACGCCATTTCTGCCTTAGTCTCTTTTTTTCAGGTCCTAATTTGCTTCTTGGCATCGTGAGGTTGTATTATGGAACACCTGTTTCATATTACCACCAGTCGCCATATGGAAATTGACTGATCCATTCTCAGTAATAAAATATTAATTCTTAAGTACTGAATACATCATTTTGTAGTTCAGTTAATTAATAATG
Organism: Thereuonema tuberculata; assembly: GCA_023159025.1. NCBI lineage: Eukaryota > Metazoa > Arthropoda > Chilopoda > Scutigeromorpha > Scutigeridae > Thereuonema > Thereuonema tuberculata. The sequence continues at coordinate 72,781 of JAFIDM010079851.1, read as the reverse complement.
ATATACAATATAAGCAAAACCTCATTCATATTAATAACAGTACCAGAAATTGTGTTGAATCTTACCATGTAAAAACTTTCAGGCTTACGAAAACACACTTCTTCTCATAACCATACACAACGAAATACTGAAGTTACCCACCTCTAGGTGGCTAAAAGGAAAACCAGCGATAGAAATTAGAGCGGTTTCCGGATGATAGCAGCTGCTACTTGCCCAAAAATTGCTGTTTCATATTACAACCCTGTTCCATATTACCACCTTCTCCCCTACTGCTTTCAAACTTGGTTTAGATGAGTCGATGAACAATCGCCATGCTTCAATGTGGTGTTCCACCCCGAGGCTCGACATGAGACCTTGAACTTCCGTACAGTAGAAAATGTGAAATTCTTTGCAATGAGTGACACTAAGTTCTTTGTGTCTGTGGCGAAAATGTGAAATTGTTGTACCCGATGCAAGCAAATTAAATTCTTTAAGGCGCGAACCGAGCAGTTCAGCTTCACCTTTTGGTAGTGCTAGGCCCCGTAAGAGATCACAAAGATCAGCATTGTCAATTAAATGAATACCTTATCCAGATTGGTAGTCAGGGTCTGATACGTTGCTGGAAGATGAAAGAGAACTTTCTTCTTGAGTTTCTTCATCAACTGTATATTCTGTAGGTGCTATTGGTATTGGACAAGCGACGTGATCATGTGGAATTTGCTTTAGAAACTGAAGGAACGTCTGGATAGTTCAAAGCTACACAAGTTTTGTAAGAAACTCCGGTGACATATGACAAACAGAAATAACAGTATGTGATGTGATTGCTTGACTCACACCATATCATAGGAACTCCGAATGCCAGGAGTATTCTGTGGCTTTGCCTGAAAAATTACAAAAAACGTGGGGGTAAAAAAAATTGATGAACGGTTTTCCATGAAAATTAATTTTTGTCAATATCTTCAAAACCTGACGTGATAGAGCAAAACGGTTTTCAGATTTGAAATCAGCATAAAAAACTACATTAGAAAAAGTAAACATCATGCTAGATATTTATTGCTTGTTTATTAGTGTAATTCGCAAGTTTCCACTGGTTATATAATTGGCTGCTTTACTCTTAATCGCATACTTGTCCAAAATGCGCTGGGAAAACGTGCAATTTGCGAGTTGTAGTCCGGCGTAATCCGCATCACTGTACATGAAACCTCCAGTGGCATGTCTCGTTTTGTTCTCGTTGATACCGTGATTAAAAATGCTTGTGGCAAAACGACGAAGAGGTGGGTTTTGCAGCTTTAGTTTTGCTGTTAGTTCTGAACTTACAACTCAGCAGAATAAAGAAAAAAGAAAAAAAAAGGTGGTGGATAAGCCATAGATAGAAACCATGAACAAAGAACATCCAGATCGTCGTTTTTCATATAATTTTTTCTCACCGCTAGGAACTACACACTGCCATGGGTTTTTTTTTTCTTAATTTATATACTCCTGTTTTTAAGTGCCCATTTTAAGTTTATTGTAATTCTCTTCCATTATTTTTGTAATTACCATTATTATTAATAATAAGCTTGTTGTACTGCTTTGATATTTTTCTACAAAATTAACAAGATCATTTTGGAAGCAATCAAAAAATTGTAGAAGATTTATTGGTGGCGCCACCTTGAGATTAACTTTGTAAGTATAGAGTCTGTGAAATTATTTTGTTTCGGAAGAAATAAGAAAACTATGTAAAAGGAATTGGTACCATATGTCATCTGTTTATTTTATATTATTTTATTTCATTTTTTTTAAATAATAAATTTTGAGATATCTAAGAATAGATATTTCAGTTAATTTTTAGGTTAGTTTGTCTTTTTTAAATACAAGAATACTGAAATAGGATAAGCTTTAGACTAAAATTCCTCCCCCGCATCATTTGGTTTAAGCCATTGATTTTCCTGCCTTCGATCAGCTATAAAAAGATGCGCTTGCTTGGTCATTAACTTGTTTATCCTTAACTCTTAAAGATACAATCGAAAAGAAATAAAAGTCAACTCTTTAAGCCACTGATCGACCCAAAGATACCAAACGTATTTTCTTAAGTTATTGATCACTTCTTGATAGGCAACAGCTTCCTAACAGCAATTTTAAAATAAAAAACGCCGTGAATGTTAGTCGTTTCTATTACAGCTGTAACCATCATTGATCAAGAGCTTCAACGGAGAGAAAAATAAAAACACCTGAAATATACTCCACATTTAATACAATGTGTAAATAATCCATTCTGGGACTATGTAGTTTCTCTTTTCCTTCACAGAAGATGTGTCTCAAGTAGCGTGGTTTACAAGTACTAAATTTGAACCTTTGAATCAATATAAATGCACGTTTCTTATCGTTTTCTTTCGTAAATGTGTATCGTGATCCTTAAAGTGAATTCGAAAAAAAAAAGAGAAATTCTATTTATCTGCGACAATTTGGACTTGTACAAACTCCATCTTAACGATTGTTTTTTTTTTTTTTTTTTTTTTCCAGCATAAATTCTCTAACGAGTTTAGTCCCACTACAGGGGACCCTTGGGGTCCAGATAGATAAAGCTCCCGGCCTTCCGTGGCCAAGTTGGGGTCGGGTGGTCAGCCCGATGTCCGCCCCCGGGAAAGAAACCCGGTACCCATTCAGACTCTAGGACCAGTACGGTCTAAGGAAAAGTCCTCGCCTTTCGCTGAGGCCGGGGATCGTAACCGCTACTTGCAACCCACAGCCAAGCGCTCTTACCCACTCTGCTACCGGTCCCACTAACATTCCTTAACCATTGCTTGCAATAATCCAGGGATTAAATATCATTTTTCTATTCATAGGCGGTCTATGAGGGTTAATTTTTTTATTGCTTTTTTTTCTATTATTAATTTGAATCAAAAATTATTTGTGTCAGCTAGCACCTAATACATTAATACCATTAACGCAAGATTTCTGCAAAGAACGCAGGAGTTATCTCAAAGCTGAGGCTTAGAACAGATTTCCAGCTCCCAGAACGTAGTTACTTTCGTATAAATGCGGAAACAAATCACTTTTTTTTTTTTTAAGGATATTGGCAATCCATTTTCAACTCATCTTCAACTCAATTTTTAATCAGGTTATGTCTTGATTTACCAAGATGCTACAAATTAAACAGCTACAAAACTCTTAAAATATTTTATGGAATAGGTCGATTATTACAGCTTCAACCATCAATAAACTTATAATAATAATATGTCAAGCTGCCAACTTGATTAATCTATTATTCAATAATGCACTTCCGGCGGTCAACAAACCGACTCCGGAAGGCCGTCAATTTTACGATAATTACCGTTTTCCTAAGATGAAATAAAGTTTAACGAAAAGACATCGATAAAAAAAAGTAAATAACGTATTTATTTGATGAAAATCACAAAATGAAGCTGAAATTACACTGCGAACTTACTTCTTCCGGAGTCGAGATCTGCCATTAGATACGTAAACCAAAAAATTGAGCATCTGCCTATTTCAGAAGTTAAACATGAGTTACTAATAGGGAAATTTCATTATAAATAACACATTACCGTAAATCGTGGAATTTAATGGCTACAGAACAACTTTTATTTACAAGACAATTCGTATAAGTAGGACTGTAAATTTCATTTTAGTAATATTTACAATTTTGTTGCGAATTTTTTTTTTCCTATAGGAATGAAACGATTCCTAACAAAATACACAGCAAACATCATTAATCCAACTCAATTTGTTTTTTAAGATCAATAAATAAAACTAGAAAAAAAGTAATTTTCGTTTAAAAGTAATTGTAAGTTATTATTTAAGATATTTGTAAAACGCTTTCTCATATTTTTTTTCTTTTTAAACGAGAATCATAAGGATATGTCAGGTTACCAGAAAAAGATTAAATAATATCTTATTCATGAGATAATCTATTCAGACACAGACGGTTGTCATGGGAATTTTTACTAACAGTTAAGAAATCCATTTAATGTTGATTAATTTTGCTGTAACTAGAAACTCCCCAAATACTTTAAAAAGTTATGAAAACAAAAACAATGAAAATTTGAAGCATGAAGCGAAACCTCTGTATGAAAAACTTCATTTGTATCACAGTAAAAAAAATATTCACGAATAAAAATATCATGGGAAGCTACTTTTTAATTGTACATCCGTACACCGGTAATATAACTCATGGCAGTTTATCACATAAAAATAAGTGACTGAAATAATGAAACAATGTAAACATAGTAAAATACGCGGAAATTCCAAAACTTAAAAAACAGGATTCAGGTATTGCAGAAGTGGTTTTATTATTATTATTATTATTATTATTATAAAACCCTTCGAAATTTTCAAATAACAAAAGCATTAGGTTTTGTTGAATTTTAACAGAATCAAAACAAAATAAGTTGCTTTTATAAGATTATAAAAGTTATTATATAAGAGAACAATGAAGTTTTAAAGTCAATTAATTCTTTAGGACAATTGTTTTTATAATAGATATGATACCATTCTTATCAATAATTATTTATATGATATCATTTCTTATCAATTTATCACTTTATTGTAGTATGATGTGATCTGTTCATTGTCATTAGTGAAATTCTGATGTTTTTTACTTAATAAGAGGAATATTTAAATGGTATTCCCTTTGATGTATTAATTCACCTGATGAAGAATGGTCGAGTAGACCCGTTCGAAATATCGTCATGGAATAATTAGAATTTAAAGTGATGTAATGGATTAAATATCAAGTTGCATAAGTGTTGCTAAAAACGGTGTAAAAACGAAAAACTTCTTTTGCCAAAAATAAATATTAGCTTAGCCTAAAAATATCTGCGACAATAAAATTCATGCTATGTAATTGTTTGCTTTACAAAAACAATGTTTCTACACATTATATGAAAACTTAAAAAAAAAAAAAATGGTCAATATAATCAGCAATTTTTAGTTTCGTCTTTGTGATACATAAATTTAACTTGTAATACCAAAAAATATTAAAAAGAAAAATCCTAATTGGTTCCGTTGTGAATTTCTTAAGTCATTTTAGCTTTTATACAAACCGTTTATTTTTTACATTTCTATTGAAATCGCAAGGCATTGCATTTTATATATATATATATAGTATAAAGAAAAGTCCTGACTCACTGACTGACTCATCAACGCCCAATCCAAACCCTTGGACCTAGAAAGCTGAAATGTTGCACAGAGGTTTCCTTTATGATGTAGACAAGGAATAAGGCCGGATTTTTCGAAATTTCCACGGGATATGGAATAATGAGGATTTATATTTTCGCTTTAAAGTTGCCTTATCGATATATAAGTGCGTGGCGCCAATCCGTTATCCGGAGTTAGGCTACAATTTGCTAAATAAATATAGTTTTTTTTTTTTTTATGCTATATATTCAAGGGTTCCGAAGCGAAGCGACGGTACCAGCTAATATATATATATATATATATAGATAGATAGATAGATAGATAGATAGATAGATAGATAGATAAATAGAGAGAGAGAGAGAGAGAGAGAGAGCAAAATCCCCGTTCTTCGTACGGATTACAATGATGTAGATGAGAAAGAAATTGAAAGATCACTTCGAAACTTTCCCAGTTGTTACAAAATCGCGTGATAGGTACAAAGTAATGTGACATTAGAATTTTGTAACTCGAGATCCCCAAACTTCCCACCGCTTTCTCCCCTTCCCTATCACTTCAAACCTTTCCCAGTTCGTAAAAGATGCTGTGATCATTTCAAATCTATATCTATCCCGAATACCCCGTAGAAGTACCCTTCATCAAAGTTTGCCCATCTCCTCACCGCCCTCCCATTTATACCCCATTAGTTTTTGCATCCCGATTAATAGGTGGCGTTATTAAGCACAACAATATGTTAGTTCTAATTGTTGAAAAACAATATTTTTATAGTTCCAATTGTTGCCTTCAGATTCACATGTGGCTCTTGCACCCCCCCCCCTCCAACTCGTAGGTGTTTTTGTTTTCTTTATTATGTCGTATAATTGAATAGCAAGTACTTTTTAAGTCATTGGTCCGTGGCTCCTCAACTATTGGTCCTATATGTATCAAAATCAATAGGGATTTCCTTATATGGATCTAAACTCAAAATTTCAATTTTGAGCTGTAAGCAAAGAGTTGGACAATAATACTAGATCAAATCTGTAATACCCAGACAAATTAAGAGCTACCATTAAGATTTTAAAATTTTTTGAGCTAGGACGGGATTTTGATCTTCAATTCTTCGAATCTTATTGGATGGTGGTTTATAGACCTAAGCATCCCCCGACAGGTGAACGATTTCATACTTCTTTTTTTTTAAACATTATTGCTGTTTTCTAAAATTAATTTTCTGCTTTATTAAATGTTTAAGTAGAGAAAAAAAAAACCTGGGAGAAAAAAACAAAACAAAAAAAAAACCACCTTTCTGCATCCCTTAGTAATCACCTCGCAAATTTTCGATTAAATTTGCGAATTGGAAATTTGATTTTGTAAGACAGGATACGATGATGCAAGAAAGTCTTTAGCACTATCTTTTTTATCTTACTTTTTTACAATTTTAACGTCTGGAAATTTTACAGAAATAATAAAATTTGAAAAAATTTATATAATAATATTCCTTCTTTCTTATCTCGAAGAATTATAAATGCTCTCAATGAACTTTGACGTTAAAAAAACACTTCTAAAATGAAGTTTCAACAATAAGTTAATAGTTAAAACTTATCTAAAAAAATTAATCTAAATCTATTGGTTATCAAAATGACAAGACTGCAAATACGGTTCTTATCTGATTCAGATCAATTTGATTCTAATCTATTAAAGCAATAACGTTTTCCTAACGGAAGGCCACTATAAGGTAACTTTCTTTCAACAACCCTTCACTTTATAACGGTTCTTTTTTATATTGCTAATCAATAAGGCTATCATTGATTTATTTAATGTTGCTCTTATAATTATTTAGTATACTGTATATTAATTATTTTAAATTTAGTAAAATTTTCAATAATTCTCCTGTAATCACGTGTGGCCTATTTTTGGACTGCTCTGCAGCATTTGCACTATTTATTTTTATCAATAACTATTATTAATTATTACCTTTAACTATTCTCCAACTTTTTCAATGAATTTCTCCTCGCATGTTTCATCCATATGTTACTTTTACTCAAAAAGTTTTTACAGCACAGCATTTTAAGGTGAACATCCGTTTTAAAAGTAATATGAGACTGGCTTTTAATCTATTTATAATACCAAGAAAACGTTTAAAAATTTATAATTACATATGCTGTTGTAGTTTCATTTTTGTTGGCGAACACTGTAGACTGTGTAGCATCGTATCCGCACATTCAATGTCACGTGGGAGTCTGACATCTTGTTAGCTTGATGTAGAATACTGACTAAATCGAAATGTTATCTCTTACTGTAATCATAAAGTAAAGTTTCTAGAAGATAAACGTTTTGATGGTGTTTCTTTCGAGCAATTGTTCGCGTTCACAATAAACTGTGCGAATAGGTAGGATTGTAACTTTTTCTTATTTTTCAAGTTATTTTAAATTTGAAAATTTGGTTCAGCGATTAAAAAAAAAACATTAAAAAACGCCATCAACATTGATCAAAAAATTGCAGTAAAATATTATATGTGTAGGGGTGATATATACAGTCGGACCTCGATATAAGTTCACCCGCATATAAGGTCACGCCGCATATAAGGACACTTTTCTGAAGTCCCGGCTCATTGAATAGGAATTCTATGATATGGATTATCGGATATACGGTCAGATCTTAAATATCGTAATCGTATATAAGATCACTTTTGTCTGTGATTTCAGTGCCACACTGATTCAATTCCAAGAATTTTTCTTTCTTTTCCCGACAAAACTCTTACTTTTAAGAAAGAAAAATGTATAGCGGCGAAAAAAAGTAAAGAAATGATGCAAACAAAAAAGCATGTACGAATGCTAACATATTTGAGAAAACTATACGGCGTTTCGATAGATACCTTTTGAAAAATAAAAGAAACGTTGTTTTCATCGCAGACAATTGCCCTGCTCGTATCAACCTATCTCAGTTGAAATCAATTGAGCTTGTTTTTTTTACCCCCAAATGTTATCAGTGTTTTGCAACCTTTGGATTAGGGAGACATTCAAAATCTGAAAATGAACTACAGAAAGCTCCTTCTGAAAGATTTCATTTCAGCAATTGATGAGAAAAAAAAAATTGTTAGATGTGTTAGATGCAATTTTTTGTATTCATAAAAGTTGGAGCTTGATGTCAAACACATGCATTTCAAATTGCTTTCGACATGTTGGTTTTCAATTTTCTACAAATAGTGTGGATGAAATAACAGATGAAGATGATGAAGACGATATTTCTTTAGTTGTGTTAATACAAGATCTCAGAAATGCGGCTTTGCTGTAGAAGGGGAAAGTGAATACGTGAGAATTGATGATGAAATTGCTACCACTTCTCAAGCTTCGATTTCCGAAATTGTTTCGCAAGTATTAGATTCAAATGCATTAGAAAGTGAGGATAATGACAGTGATACTAAAAGTGAATCGGTGACACAAGCAGAAGCGCTCAGAGCATTAAATGTCGTAAGACATTTTTTTTTTACGAGCCATGAGGGAGCAGAAGAACATTTTCAGAAACTATAAAACTTAGAAAACATTTTACAAAAGATGAAACCAAAATCACGACACTCCTGTTTTATGGATTATTTTAAGTAAGGTCAGTTGTACATCAGTACTTTGCTTGAGCATACTATTACTATTTGTATACAATTTTATTCAGAATTAAAATTTTTAAAAAATAATTTCTTTCTGATTCCATTAATTTTAATTGGTTCAACTAAATTAAAAAATTATCACCTAAATAAACTGATATTTTTGTTTTAAATTAAAATAAGTTTTACAAAGAATTATACTGTATTTATATAATGCTTATCGGTATTTATTGACAAATGCGTATGAATCGGATATAAGGTCAACCCGCTTATAAGGTCACTTTCACGAGGTCCCAAGGGGTGACCTTATATGGAGGTCCGACTGTATTTCACTATCTCCCAAAAAAAGGAATTTTCAGAATGCATTTTCAAAAAAATAGTTGTTTTTTTTTTAAATTAAACAAAGGAATTAATGACAAAAGTGTTTAGATTAAATTTTCCTAATTAGGTTTCTGTATCATTTGAATATTGGAGCCAGACTTTTAGAGTTTAAACAACATCACAACAGTTATTTAAATATACGATATATTAGGGGATGTTTGAATGCAAATAAAATGAATTTCAATAATAATGAATAAATAATAACATGAAAATATAACTCTTATATGTTTGACGATTTTATATAAAAAGTTTCAGATTTTCATGAGCAGTAGTTTAAAAGATATGGGGCGGTGAAAACCACCAGTACTTTCCAGTAATTTAGGAATCACCCGGTGTAGAATGAAATAAGTCAAATCAAATAAATAAATATACAGTAAAACCCCGTTATTACGCTCGTCAAGGGACCGTGACCTACAAGCGTAATAAGCGGGATAGCGCCATAAACGGGGAATGATTTATATGATGGGGAAACATTTAGACACCATTTTACAGGAAAGATACTTGATTCTGAAATAGATATAGTGCAAATGTGAGCTTATTTCCTATTAAAAAAATCTTTGATTGTGGTTTGCCGTGTGTGTATGCTACTGTTGTAAATTACGACATTTTCAATGCGGTTCAAGAAACTATTAACATCAATTGATACTCCACTAGGAGCAATACAAATATATTTTCGGAGCAGTTTTAGTGCACTGCCCGCTATTTCACGCGCCTTTTCTTGAATGATTGGGTCATTTAATGGCACTGATGCACCACGGGACTGATGAATCCATTCAATTAGAATTTCCTCGGCATCTTCACATTTTCCACACTACTTTTTTACGTTTGCAACCATCCTTCGCTGAATTGATAATTCCATTCTTGTTTTTTATTATTGTTCTCAGACTGGATCAGGGAATTCTTAGATTCTGCGAAAACCTTCTGATTTAGTGTAGAATTCTCGTCGTACTTACGAAGAATTTGCAATTTTTCACTTATAGAAAGGGATTTCCGCTTCAAAGAGTTCGAAGATTCCCTCCTACCAGGGAAAGAAAAGAATCGTTACAGTGTTACATTTCTTTTCGATACAAAATTTCCGATATAAAAAAGCACTACAAGCGGGATTTGAAGCGTTATAAGAGGGTAAAAGTATAGAGAGTTATATAGAAAATTCCAGGGACCGCATGAAAGGAGCGTAAAGAACGGGATAGTGCTATAAGCGGGAGCGTAATAACGGGGTTTTACTGTACATATATATTATATATATATATATATATATATATATATATATATATATATATATATAAATAAAAAAAAGTTTTTTAGATAGACCATTATGGCTCTTGAGAAAGGAAGGGACATAGAATTTTCGGCCAATGGGATGCAGTTAAGGTCAGGAGGCAAGTCTGAAGCTTTCCCGAATTTATCGCTAAAAAGAACGGAATTGGATTTAGGATGGGAAACAAATTGAGAATTGGATCCTTTGTCTTGATTTGTTTTGTTTTTGTCTTCTTTCCTACACATAAGATAAAAAAAAAAAACAAACAATAAAAGTTTTAAACATTGTTATACGATGTAAACACCGGAAGTAACTTACAACGACATTCCAGACGCGACCAAGCAATAACTATAGTGAAGAAAGGAAATGATAATGATTGGTTAATTGAAATCACGTGTTTTCAGAAATATAATGAATGGACTACAGCAAGAAATATTGTATGGCTTCTAGAATAAAATTAAAACAGTCTTTTGTGAAGGATAAAAACAAAAACAACCAAAAATAAAGAGAATTTAAAACTGCTATTTACGAAGGCATTAAAATTTTAAGTAAGCTCGATAAAAAGTCAATTCTTTTTATAACTTTCCTGTTACAATTACGTAATCCCTACAATGTTGCTACTTTAAGTTGAAATAATAGCTACCGACAGAAAAATACGATTCTTGTAAACCATTCATGAATTTCAAGAGATTCGATGATCGTTTTTTCCTTTGCAGTTAATAATCAGCTAATGCATTTATAACAAGAATATTATTATTAATAATAAAAACCATCACGCTAAAAAAACACTCTTCCTTTTTACTTTCTTTCAGTTCCCATCCATACTAAGAAACCATGGCTACTGTTTTACTACAGTACAAAGGAGTCATTCTGCTGGTCTTCATCCTCGTCACTTACTTCCTGTGGATGGATGTAGCTCTCTACTACCACATTCTCGCAATGAAAACCACAAAAATTGAAAACTCACCAACGACAGAAAGTCATCCCAAGCTATACTCGCCCTTCAGTGAACTGTCAGTGAAGGCAATGATGATGGATCAAATGAACCACTACGTCCATATACCAGCAGCCGACATTTTTAACCAGGTAACTAAGCAGTTTGAATCTTTCCTATTCTAAACAGTAAGATATACTATATTCAAGAATAATATGTCACTCGTCAAAGCCTCGTATTGGAGGTGAAACCGGTTGTGAATGCTAACTTTTTAATTGCATATAATGTTTTTTTAACTAGTCTTGTGTGTTGGCTGTCAGCAATTTTTTAATTACTATGCGCACGCATATATTTCTGTATTTTATTTTTATTATATTCAAAAATAATATGTTACGATTAAGATTGTCATGGTGCATTATAAAGATTAATACTATAATATGCTCTGATTATATTAATTAATCGCCATATAAAAAAAATTTAAGGTTTTTTTTTTTTTTTTTTGAGTCTATAGTAGTGGTTTCCAAACTGCATCGCGATTTAAAATATTTCAAACTTTCGAGGGAAATGCAGAAATCAGATTCCAGTAACATAGGTTTCGTTCGGCGTAGGAGCGTCGTCAAAAGATCGCAGACAAAAGATCTCAGATTTATACGAGAAAGTTCGGAAACCTCTGCTCTACAATAATTGAATTATTATCAATTCCAGGAAGTTCGTCTCTTAAGCCAGTAAAATAAACAAAGTATTATTAAAAAAAACTTGATTTTGTAAACTGTGACTTTAAATATAAGAGCTGATTTAGATTTGATGCAGGATTTTTCGAAACTACAGTTTCAAAAATAAACAGAATTTACTACTGATATAGTTATACTATATCAGTAAGAGGATAACGAAATAATTTTTCGGAGTATATTCCACTGTGACTCTCTTGAACTGCACTGGCAAACCATCTTTGCATCTAAAGTTATGCATTCATCTACCGTATATTTCGGCAGATAAGATGATAGTTGAATCATTAGAAAAGGCCCCCAAAATCCGGGGTCGTCTTATACGACAGATACAAAAAAAAAATAAGATTGAAATTTATATAAATTAAAATCGTTATAAAATAAAACAAAACATTCACTTCAAATCAATGTATTTAAAAGCACGTGCTTCTATGTGTTTCTACGTCACTATTCACACGATTTATAGGTTCCTTTTTCCTTTCCATTCCTGACCTGTGACGCGTTCTGCTCATGCGCAGTAGCGTTTACTGGCCGGCGTGCCTACTGGAAAGTGACTTGAAAGGAATAGCCGGGCTTTGCTACCGTGGGATTCCGCATACGCTATACAGTATTATTATCAAAATGATGATCGCTGATTTAAACTGAATTCATAGGCCGTTCATAGTTTGGGGGTCGTCTTTTAGGGCAGATATATGCTTAAACTATAAAAATTTGACGAAAATTTACACCTCGTCTTATCTGAAGGTCGTCTTATCTGCCGAAATATACAGTAATTAAAAGAAAGATGACGACAAATTATCCGACAGTAGCCATTGCAATAATAAATTCTGCTGGTAGCTTTTTTATTAGTACATTTATTCTTCAATTAAAGCTAATTAGTAAAAGAAATTATTATGATTACAAATAAAATATATAATTCGTAAGGTCTAAAAAGGAATAAAAACGCACACAAATAAAAATCACCGAGTTGCTTTTGGATATCGGGAATCCAAGACAGCCCTTTCAGGTTTTTTAGCATCATCAGTAGGATTTACCCAATATCTGCAGCTCAGTTAAACCAAACAAAAGACAACTAAACAAAACACCAGCTTTACTTATAAAAATTCATTAACAAGAAAATAAAAATAAAAAAGGACAAAATGTTAATCCCCCGCTAGCAACTACTAGCTTAAAAGGGATTTAACTATAAATGACATATACATAATGGAAAATTTATCGTAAAACAATTAGTAAGGTCTAAAAAACGAATAAAAATGCATATTGGGTAAACAAACTGAAGATAGTAAAAAAAAAAACTGTAACATGCTGTCTTGGATTCCCGGTATCAAAATTTTCAAAAGCACCTCAGGGATTTTTATTTGCACGCGCTTTTTATTCTTTTTTAAATCTTACTAATTATTTTACGCTTGTTAAATCTTCCATTATATAAAGTATATGATTATTTTCGATGCATTGACAAAGATAAAGGTGTAAGAATTAATGAGTATTATTTTACTTTGAATTATTTCAGAGAACTGTTAAAAAAAAAAACCAGTTAAATTTAAATGAGCCATTATTTTTATAAAAATCAATAATAATCTAGAAGATGAATCGCTGTATTATAAAATAAGATTTGCTGTAATATAGTTTCGTTTTCTTATAATGTGATTGTTTACAACTAAGGAATTCTATGTGAAGAGGAGAAAAAAGTGTGTCTTTTTTTCTGTTTCTAACTTGAAGAAGTTTGATAATCAATCGAACGAAATATTGTGAAATAAAGATGATGATGTCTTTTAGAAGATTTCATATTTAAGAAAAAAAGGCTTATTACTCTACTATGTGCTAAGTAGGCAAAACTATTCTATTACAATAACATGTATCAATTTAACATTAAATTTATTTGCTGAATTGTCATGAAAATGTCCCTTAACTATCAATAAAAACTAAAATGATGTCTTTTTGTTTCTTTCCAGATTACTCACTTCGCTGATATTTTTTATTTTGTAACTCCAAATATGGTTAGTTTCTTCCATGCTTTGGTCGCCATCGTTGCTGCTAAGTTCATTTCGTCGGAGGTGCTACTCATGCGTCGGGTGGGAGTGATATTATTTGAGTTCCGCAACTTTTTGGATGCATTGGATGGCGTGGTGAGTCGTGCCCGCACTCACAAGTCTAATGTGCCACAGACCGGTAGCAACGGCTACTACATAGACGGCCTGACCGACATGATCGGAACAGTGGCCCTCATAGTAGCGTGCTACTTTTTTTTGCGGCGGTCCTTTTCGCGGAAAAATACACATTTGTATACACTGTTGCCAACATGGACTAAAAGCGACGACGCTGAAGACAGTTCCACGAAGCCAGTGAATGGCATCGTGACATCACGACGAGTGATGGGAATACTAGTGTGCTACGCTCTTCAGTTGCTCGTCAGTTCCTTCTTCTGGAACCGATATATCTCTGGTTACTATGAGTTGTTATCCAATCCACTTGCAAACCAACACCAATCGGTAAGTAGGTAATTTCTGCTAAATTGTTAAGATAAAAGGAGAATGGGCAGATCTGCTTCACCATTGTACAGTGATAAGATATATACCTATAGAAAGATCTCCTTAAATAGAACATTTTTTTACTATTATGACTTGTCTCAATTATTAGTCCGTTCGGAGTTATATAATCCTAGATATGACTTATCTACTTGATATCTGATTTCCCGGATGTATTAGAGCCCCGATTATCCGCTAGCGGAGGATCCGCGAGAGATGCGAAAAATTTTTTTAATTGTGAATCTCAAAAAAAACAATTTTAATCCAAGCCAACAACAGGGAAAATACAATAGGCCCTACAGTGCGAAGGTCGAAAATTATTGACAGGTTTATTGTCCATCGTAATCCTGTAGACCTTCTCGGAATTTGTGGATAAGTGACAGGCTCTTACTCTGCAGAAAGCTTTCTGTTGTACTGTACATAATTTAAAAGTTTTACATTTTTGTACAATAAAACGTAGTTTTTAATGGTGAAAAATTTTTTTTCGTGTTTACACCTCATTTTTTGTCTTTTTTCGGGTTATCCGCGATTTTCATTATCCGCTAAGCCCTTGCAACCCAATCACGCGGATAATCGGGGCTTTACTGTAATTATCATTTAATAATTATTTTCAGTAACAGTAAATATTATTTTCATTTATTACATGTAAATAATTATGTTCTTGAAATAAATGATAACATTAATTAATAATTACAAATAATAATTATTAAAAGTTAATTAAATAATAAATCCGGGAATTAAGATGTCAACTAGATAAGTCATATCTAGACTTATGTAACTTCGAACTGATTAATAATTGAGACAAGTCGTAATAATAAAATATGTTCTATTGATGGAGATCTTTCCTTACGTATATATCTCATCGCTATACAGGGTGGGGCAACTTCCTATACATTTGTGCCCATTGTCCTTTCTTATAAAGATTGAGGAAATGTATGTAGATCAAAAAAACACGCACCAAAATTAAAAGGATGATCATCTTCTGACCTCTGAATTCACTGGTGATAGTCGTTTTTCTGTAAACTCTGCAGTTGTTCACTAGCGGTTTCTGTTCCGTCAATCCTCGAACCCGTCGCTCGCCTGCTGCTCCACCAGTCGAGACTGTGCAGGTGCCTGTATCGCATTACTTAAGGTTGTTTCTTTATTGTCGTGGAAATGGTTCGAAGATTGGTGATTGACCAGCTAATATACTGAGACTGGGTTGAGTTCATGTTACGACGAAGACCGCGCCATATTGGTCTGGAAGACGAGTCATTCGTACGTTTTCTTTGATTTTTTTTTTGCTTTGATCATTTTATTGAACGTCTTGATGTACGTCTAAGGAGAATTCCTTAGGACACTTGCACAACTTCCGCGTTCTAAGGAAAACTGACCATCGGTAATGAAGTCGAGGCGTCACGCTATCCGATTGTTCAACTTGTGTCCTTAATGCTCAGAGTCTTTAGCGTAAGGAGACCAGACGTCCCGATTTTTAACAATTTGTCCCGCGGCGTTTTTAAAAAGTCTCGATTTTTCTTTTGGTTATTGAATTCCCTTTTTTTTTTTGGTTGTTGAACTGGAGATTCCGTGGGTTTTTTTTTTTTTTTTTTAGGTTGTTGAACTAGAGATTCCGTTTTTTTTTTTTTTTTCCTTCCCCCGGTCAATGGTGTCCCGCTTTGCCAAAGTAAAAATCTGGTCACCTTACTTTAGCGACCTCTAGTAAACAACTGCAGAGGTGTACATAAAAACGACTGTCTCCAGTCAATACAGAGGTCATCCTCTTGAATTTTGGTGCTTATTTGTTTATTCGAATCCAAAGGTGTTCTTTGTAAGTCAGATTTTATAATGAATTTAGATAGTATTTGCAATTTTTCACCTTCCATGAATTGCTGAATCAATATTTAGTTCATTGCCGTAGTTAATCTTCTATCACCCGGATTTATTTCTGTTCATATTATCTCAATTCCTTTGTATTTTATTTATTTAATTTTTGCTTCTATTTACGCATTCGTAAATTTCTTCATAATCGATGACACCTTGACTGAATAATCCAAACTTTGACAAGAAAACATGGATAGTTTTTACTGCACATTCTTATTGTTCTTAATTCCATCGATTCCTCATAATTTAATACATTCCTGCTTCAATTTTCAGTTTATTTATTCCATTTCCCCGAATATAATTGACCACTTGAGGATAGGCGGGGCTTCGTAGTTACAAAATATCCCACCACGCTACTGCTTCGCATGTGGGATAAACAAAACCATGTGCTTTGTTTTAACCGGTTTAGATATAGAAGAAATATTATATTAAAGAAGGATATTCCAAGCGTTTTTACAGAATTATTACAATAAGGAACAGTACTGAACCATTCCGTCTTGAAATATCAAAAATCGAAGATTTTTTAAGTAATTCACACAGAGTTATATCTTTGTTTATCCCACAAACTCACGCCGCATGTGGGATACACTTCATACGTGACGTCGATAGGGGCGTAAACCTCACGTGGTCCATTATAGTATTGGAAAGGTTTTATCCAAATTTGGAGGACATTTAGGGCACAATTTTAACTCAGCTTAGTGTGCGGGATAGTGCGTTCTTGATTGTTAAATGTTTAACAACTTATAAAGAGAGGGCATACCCTGTACCTCGTGGATTACCTTTTATGAAATAAAAGTAAAATAAAAGAATGCCCTTTTGTGAAATAAAATATGAAGCACCTAAAAACAAATAATAATTTATGGGTTTGGGGGCCAACCCTCCACGGTTTTCGATATATTAGGCTTTGTTTTCAATTACTGGCTTAATAACTCACTTCTATCTCCATATCGTAAGTGTTGGTTTGCCACAGCCGTTAAACACTGGCCTTTGAAGCTGTGGTTACCGGGTTCAAGTCTGCTTAGAGGCTATCATTATTTTTTGTGAGATAAAGTATTTCCTATTTTAAAATTGCCATTTCCGCGAGATTTCTAAAGCATTCGTGTTGATCTGTAAATTATTTATTTTCTTTAAATTTTAGCTTTTTGACAGATAACATACCACATACCTAATTCTTTTACCCAAACCTATCAAATATTAAAGTCACTCTACTGTGATGTGCAATTTTCGTGATTAAACGCCATTCTGCTCTTAAAAAATTATCGGTTCGCCCACGGCTAAAGAGAAATCGAAACATCAATTATTTTTTTTAAATATTTTTAGCAAACTTTTTTTAATAACAGAAAAAATCAATAACGAACTCATGAATATAAATCCTTCATCAATAATTCAAGCGAGAATAAATAATGCAGATTGATGCTATTAATTTTAACTTATTGGGATGTATAAAACGCTTGTCATGACAAGGGGGGGGGGGGGGGAAACACACACACAAAAAAAGTGACATTTGAAACCATGAAAATGCCTTTCAATCGAAAGAAAAATTGTTGTCATAAAAACTTGCCTCGTTTTCAGCGATCACCAACTAAAAACAAAATGGCGTCACAAGAGAGAAATAAAAATTCTTTATGACCTGATTTGGAAACAGAGTACACGGAAATACTGTTGTTAGTGATGTAATTAATCCACTAACTTTTACAGTTCTTTTATAAATTTTTAATGAATTGAAATGGTAGAGAAATGTTAAGATAATTTATTACGGAAAATGATGATAAAACCTTATAGTAGAGTGGCGCCTGTTTAATTAATGCTATGACGATATTCCGGAAAAGTATTTTAATAATAATAAAAATAATAATAATAATCTTCTGATAATTTGTAAGAAAATATCTCCTGATGTTTTGGGGATGGATAAAGAGACTTCAGGCTGTCCTCAAGAAATTTAAAGATGGCAGATTGTAAAGTTGGAGAACTTACAGAACCATCAGTAATCCCTTAATGAAGTTTAGCAAACGACAAGACGTTTCTATTACAACAGCTATCTTACATGTTAGTTACAGACATTGTCACTAGATGGCGCCTTCTCCATTTTTTTAAAAAGATTTTTAAAATACATTTTTATTAACGTAATTAAAAGGGGATCCTTGGACAGTTTCAGAGGCGTCAAGTCTTCCATCGTCAGCAAGATTAAAAAGAATGGGAAGGTAAGATTACCTTCCCATTCTTTTTAATCTTGCTGACGATGGAAGACTGGACGCCTCTGAAACTGTCCAAGGATCCCCTTTTAATTATGTAATGTAATGTATGTTTTTTATTATTTCTTAAATATATAACTTAAAATGTTTTTTAGTGTGTTTATTGAGTATTTCTTTCAATTCTTAGTTTTACCACACACGTTAAATACACCAAGTTTTTTTAACGAAAACATTAATTTTCAAGACTTTGTTAATTTTTCGTCATTAGCGGTGAACGTAATCTTCAAAATGATGTCTCCATCATTGATTTTGATGAAGTATTAAGGGAGATACCGACACAAAAACACCTTTGAGAAATCATATATAAGGATGATATTTTCAAGTTTAATAGTGCAAATTTCTTCTTCATTGTTCTGCTGCTTTGCAGCAGTTTGAAAGGACTAAGAGTTCCCATCATGGCGAACCCTTCGAAGGATCCTTTTAATATCCTGGACAAAGATACTGAGGTGGTTTCCATTTGCCTTCCTCAGGAAGCCATTAAGGAACGACTTTAGACATGAAGGGAAAGACGAAGAAGCAGCAGACAAACACAGGAAAGGAAGTAAACATCCAGCCGGTAGTCAAACCCAAGTTCCGATACATCTGCCTCTTGAAAGGCCGTAGCCTTTGCCACAAGGCTATGCCGGAGCGACTTACAAATTTCTATTTTATGCAAAAAAAAAAAAACACAACAAATCATTTCTTAGTCGGATTTAATACAAATTAAGTAATTTTGAAGTTGTCAAAAGTATGCGCAAATCAAACAATTAATAAAACGATTAATATCTCGAATTGATATTGTGGAATAAACTTGCTCACATTTAGAAAATAACTTTAGCAGAGCGTTTAAATAAAATAGCAGATGAAGTTAAACGA
This sequence comes from Thereuonema tuberculata, assembly GCA_023159025.1. NCBI lineage: Eukaryota > Metazoa > Arthropoda > Chilopoda > Scutigeromorpha > Scutigeridae > Thereuonema > Thereuonema tuberculata. The sequence goes on along the minus strand of JAFIDM010079851.1, from coordinate 53,305 downwards.
ATAGGTGTAGGTGGATGTAAAATTGTTTTATTTCAAATCCTATCCTAGTAAGAAATACTGTCAATTAAAGGTAATGGTTCAATGAGCATAAACAAGTAAACTAGAATTAAGTGCTTTTAATTCTTTGATTAAATGCTATATTTAGTTACATATATTATTTCTTCTTCCTAGAAATGGTATATTACTCTTTTACAATTAACATAGTTGCTTCAGCTTAAAGTCTCTCTTAAATCGATAAGTCTTTCACTGTATGTGACTCAATCGTTAAATGTTCTTTGTAAAACTTGGTAAATCTGCATCCACGAAGGTAAACGTCTTTACTTCACTTTAATAGTTGAATTATCTACTTGTGTCATCTTGATACCTTTAACTATGGTTACGCTGTTCGTGAATTAATGCAAATGTGTTCTGTGTATCAACAAGAAAAATATGACTTACTTGCAGACTTCAATGCGATGTTTAATTATATCCTTACTTCGTATAAATAAACATTGGCTCTCGGTATTGGAAATAAACTTTGGAATATTTCGTATCACTTTCAAAATGGCATCGTTCCAGTTGCTGCACATCGAATGAGATTACGTCACTACTTATAAGCTGAAACAGAGCATACAATATGATTAATAAATTATATCACTAAATCCTTCTCATTAATCATAGTTTAAATCGACACTTAATGTTTCACACATTCGATATAAAACCTGTCTCCAAAATACTTGTTTAGAGAATTGCATTTCGCTTAAATATCGCCATCTTTATATTCCAATGACTTCTGCATTTTTCCTTGCTGCTTCTCCTTGGTTCTCTCGCAGAATCCAACAGTCCAATCACGTGTCAACTATACAAAAGCACGGAGCAATTGTTTCCGATGACTTCTGGCGATTGTTTCTTTACAATAGCAGTGCTTCAATTGTTTCCATTGTAAGTCAAAAATCTGTTTGAAGAAAATGTTCTATAATTTCATTTCATGACGGGGATTGCACTGTGGTTTGGTAGTAACCCTTTCTTGATTTTAACCACAGATATCAAAGGAAATCCACTGCTTCGGGGTCTATTGCTTTTCTGTGAGAAATTTTGACATCTTCACGCTATAATTTCTCGGAAAAAGTTTCCAAATAGAAAAGTTAGTCTCTTATCCGTAAATATACAAGCCAAATTTAAAGAAGATTAATCCAGAATTGTTAGGGATCTCCAACACAAACTAGAAATTATTTAATAAACCGTTTTCAGGATAAGGAGGATCTCGAAATCCTCTTTTACGGTTAAATTTCATTTATTTTGTCGAATTATATTTAACCATTAAGTTAAATAAAAACATCTTCCTTTTTCTTCTTCAAAGTTCATTATGGAGGAACAACAGACGATTTGTTTGGATAGCAGTAATTTCGCAAACACACACACTCATTAGCTAATCTCCTGTTGAAAAGTCTGTTTAAAAACCGTTCTATTAAATTTTTATTCCTTTACCAATAGTATTATCAACATTATTACTCTAATGGCCGCTTTACACGCTCCTGAAAACTTGCATGAAACCGGCAAGTGGCTCGAAAATCTACCACTTGCCCGAAAATCATGTCTATTGATTTAAATAAAACAAGTTCTAAATTCAGGCAAACATTAGAAGCAAGTCGACACCAGCGCTCTTGGCGGCGAGAAAATTTATTTAGAAACTACGACAATGTTAACTCCACGCTGAAATCTGGATATTCTTTGCTCCTGGTTTCAATCCATGGCTTCATTCACCACATTCTCTTCCTCTGGGATCTTTTGTTTTCCTTTTTCTTTCTCTCTGTTGTGAAATGAGATGAGAATTAATAGAAATACAAAGCTGCAAAATCAACTTTTTTGTCGCTTCGCCGATAAGTATGTTAATCCCGATCTAAATGATAGCAAAACGCGATTTGCCGCTCACACGTGTAAAACGATTGCTTTTCAGTCAAGCTGCAACTGTCAAAGGGCATATTTTCGAGCGCATTTGAGGCAATTTTTCGAGAGCGTGTAAAGCAGCCATATATATATATATATATATATATATATATATATATATATATATAAAGAAAAGTCCTGACTCACTGACTGACTCATCAGCGCTCAGCCCAAACCCTTGGACCTAGAAAGCTGAAATGTTGCTCAGAGGTTCCTTTATGATGAAGACAAGGAATAAGGCCGGATTTTTCGAAATTCCCAAGGGGTGGGGGATAAAGAGGATTTATATTTTTGCTTTAAAATGACCATGAAGTGGCGGCCAACCCGCAATGCATCTGAGTTATTTGCTAAATAAATAGTTCTTTTTTTTTTTATGCTATATATGCAAGGGTGCCCGGCTAGTAAATATTTTATATTATATATATACATAGTACAACCTCATTATAACGGACTAATAGGGGCTGAAAGTTGTCCGTTTTAATGAAAGTCAGGTTTAGAACAAATAATTCTTATAGGGATGTAATGCAGCAGGATGTACATCAATCAAAAGTGCAATAGTTAGCTATAAAATGTGTTTATTAAATACCAAATAAAAAACATAGTAGGTTGAATTGAAAAAGATATGTACATATACACTGCATTAATCTTTAGAACAAGAAGATCCTGGTTCATGTTGATTGCTTACATTCATTGGTTTGAAAAAATTATTTATTGTCTGCTGGGTTTGTTTGCTGCTTATTTCTTCAGTTAATAACTGACGGAGGTGCTGTAGGTGTTCATAATATGTCCACACATTTTCATTTGCATCCTGTTTTATTATTACAATTTTTTTAAAGCTGTCCGTTACAATAGGGTCCGTTATAATGAGGTTCTACTGTACATATACCGCGTTAAATTAAATATCTGTTTCATACACATTATGAGTACATAACTAAGTGCATCGCATTAACTATAAATACCATTTGGAAATTATGTGGAAACATAAAAGGACCAATTACTAAAAAATAAACCGACTTGACAGAAAGCGTCTTCAGTTTGATGGCTATATACTAAGAAATAATAAAATAGGTAATGAGGTTCTTTACGAATACGATATATTTTAAATTATTTAATGAAAATTTACAGTACTTCATTGTAGAGGATATTTTTAGTTTTTTCTCCTTGTCTATAATATATTGTTACCTATTCATAACACAATCATTGCAACCTATTAAAAAAAAACTACCTACAAATTAATTTTATTAAACGTAACTAAAAACTAAAATTTATATATATTAAGTCAAACGTACGCTTATCTCTTACGGTTAGTATCTATTATATAGGAAACGCATAGAATTATTCAATGAAATTAACCAAACACATCCACAAAAATTAGTTCGTTGAAGCAGAACTGTTGCTTAAGAGGCCAACCACATGACTGAGCCGTACGGCGTTGAATTGAAACCTTTATCTAAATATTTTTAATTACTTAATTAAATTTATTATCTGTATTTATAATGACTATTTTATTGTATTAATTTCATTATATCATACCATGTCCTTGTTATTATACATAATTATAATTGTAACTTATTTTATATTGTTTTTTGACTCATGCTTCATTCCCTTTCCCCCTATTAATAGTGTATATGACCTTCCCTTTCCCCCTATTAATAGTGTGTTGGACCTCTTTTTTGAATCTCAGATTGCCAGATTAGTTGATGTTTATGTTTACTGCTCCGCTCCTATTGATCGTAGCGTGATATTATATAGCCTATAACCTTTCTCAATAACAGGCTCTCTAATGCAAAAAGAATTTTCCAAATCGGACTGGTAGTTCCTGAGATTAGCTCGTTCAAACACACAAAATCTTCTGCTTTATAATAGTAGTATATATATATATATATATATTTAAATGACAGAAAATGCATTACTGTTTGATGTATATCTTTCAAATTCGGGAGGCTTCTGAGAACCTCAGAGTGGGTTTTCAGAATCGCGACATTGGACTTTCTGAGACAAGTAGCTTAGCTTCTGCTGGCTTAGCAAGGTTTTCAGAATGTATAACCATTCTTCCACTTGTCAGCCTAAGCTGATTCAATGGTTGAACGATTTTTATTTCAATGTAGGAGACTTCTTTGCAGTAGCTCATGCTGATGGAGATCAATCGATTCCTTCACGGAATTACTTGCTCGGTCTGGCCATCACTCTCTCCGGACACGATTCCGATTGAATGTGCTTGGATAAACTAAAAAAAAATATCTGTCGGACATGTGCGGATTCATTTGTAGAACGGTTCAAGAGACTTGGACTGCAACGACAAATAGAAACATTTCGACCTGAAAGAATGAATAGAGAATAACGAAATAAAATGAATAGAGAACAACAAATCCAGCAATGTTGTATTTTTTATTGTATACCATTGCTTTTATTATTATTATTACATTTCTGTTCTATTTCTGTTTTTTTCATTGCATTTTCTCAGCTCAGTGTTTTCCAAAATTCTAAGAAACTAGTGTTTTTTTTTTATTTTTTTATTTACACTGTAGGTTAAGAACTGTTGATTTGTAGCATTAGCTGATGACAGGTCAACAGTTATTTACTTAGATGATAACATCACCACTTAAGAAGATTGTTTTCATAGATTTTTTTTTCCAGAGTATTATTGTTTTGTTTAGCTTTGGCAAAACTCGACATTAAGCTTCAAGATTGAAAAGAATTCTAAGTAGTAAGATTTAAAAAAAAAAAAAAAGCTATCAGCATTTATTACAAATAAAAAATTTTCGCCCGACATCTTTTTATTTTTAATGTACTTATTCAAAATCTGTTTTTCTTGCATTTTTTTTTTTGTCAAAATTTTATTGTAATCTTAATGAAGGTTATTAACGTGCGGAAAGTAAAAATAATAATATGACCAACATCGCACAGTACATATAAAAAAATGTTTAGTAAAAATGACATGTTTCGAGATGCTCGAAGTAAACGGCTCTCTTCCTCAGATACAAAAACCAACAAAGGAACTTAAAAGAATTAATATGAACATGGAATTAACATGAGAGCAGTACAATACAATGAAGGAAAGATAAACAAACAAAAAAAATTAAAATAAAGACAGTCATGATGATTGTTGAAAATAGGTCAAAACGAATAGAAAAATAAATAAATAAATAAATAAGAACATTCGGGATGTCGTTAATGAAAATATAACATCGGATGAAAATGATTAAATAAGTAAATAAATAAATACATAAATTTCTTATTGCAATAGAACGTTGATAAAATAAATAAGTAACTAAAATGCTCGCGCTGAGAGTTGAAACTCCCAGAATGCAAAGCAGATTATAGATTGTCCTTTGCTGGCCGTTCGCTAACATTGAAATAGAAGAGGTAGCTTCTTTTCTATTTGAATGTTAGCGAACGGCCAGGAAAGGACAATCTATAATCTGCGTTGCATTCTGGGAGTTTCAACTTTCAGCGCGAGCACTTTAAATAGGTAAATAAAAAAATATTGCGCCTTATTTAAAGTCGAATAAAGATGAAAAAATAAATAAGGAAATAAATAAAATAATAATAATCATGATGTCTTATTGAAATAGAACATCGGATAAAAGTAATAAATTAAAACAGCCATGATGTCTTATATAAAGATGGAACATCGGATAAAAATGAATAAAAATTTAACAAAAACACAGTCATGATGTCTATTGAAAAAAGAAATCTGATGAAATGAATAAAGGAAAAAAAAAAAAAAACAGTGATGAAGTATTAATAATAAGTATCGGAAAAAAAATAAATAAATAAATAAAAAATAATCTAGATGTCTAGTGGAAAAAGGACATTGTAAATAAATAAATAAATAGATAAAACCAGTCGTGCTGTGAAAGGGAATGGAATGTCGGATATAAAAAAAACCAATGCAATATGAGAAAGTTCTATCACTTCAGACGCTCTTAAAAGATGCGTGTGCATAGATGACCGGGAAAACCTTGTCTTTCTCAGTCCGTAATGTAAAGCGTTCGTTACAGAAGTGTCCTAATGTAACACTGTGCGGATTTGATCACTAATGTCTCCATGAAGTTTCGCAAGTAGGACTCCTTTTCCATGCCAAATGTGATAAAGTTGTCCACGTCCAGGTCGTGTCCATGGTTACAGCAATGCACAGCCGTCATGTATTGCGGATTATGCTTTTTAACTGCCGCCGCGTGCTAAGCGAGGCGAATCTTAAGCTTGCGTTTTGTTTCCCCTACGTACCTGCTGTCCGTACTTCTTTGTAAGAGATTCCGTAGACTGCACCAACTTACTCCATTCGTCGCTGTGGTGTCTTCTTACAGCGGCTGTCGTTGTTGAGGAGATGGGTCAGGCTTGCATGCTATTCTGATGTCAGATTTAGCTAAGATTCGTTTGAGTTGCTTGTATAACTCTTCAAGAAACCGCTGATTGGATGTCCATGATAATTCTTTTATGTTTAAATCGATTCTTTTAAGTTCCTTTGTTGGTTTTTGTATCTGAAGAAGAGAGCCGTTTACTTCGGGCATCTCGAAACATGTCGTTTTTTTTTTATATGTAATGTGCGATATTGGTCGTATTATTATTATTTATTGTAATCATCTTCTCAATTTCATCATTTTTTTTTTTAGCTTTAGTTAAATATATTGAATTTGAAATCTTTAAACTAAAATAAGATATTTTTATGTAGGGTGATGTGGATATCTTAAAATAGTCCACTATAGAGTATGTGTCTTTGGGGCGGGAGATAAGGCTCCCGGCGTTTCATGACCAATGTGATTAAATTTAAATCGTGTGGTCAGCTCGATATCCGGTACTCATACACCAGAAGGATACGTGGATACCCGACCTAGAGATTAAACCTATTCCTCCAGATCACAGTCAAGTGCTTAAACACTTGGTTACCGGACCCACAGAGTGAAAATATGATTATCTGAAACTTCTGTATTCCCTTCATTTATCAGAATCACTTTTGTTGTTTGTTTCTCCTTCCTCTCAATTCATTTTGAAATGTACTACTTCTCTGTATAACGAAGATGAATAGAGAGAATTCGAGTGGAAGTTGGATGATGAATGGGCGGATACAGAGAAGAGATATGTGACTGTTCCGGACAGCGACGATACACGGCTTTATTAAATAAAATTAAATTATTTAAATGTATTATAAACGAACTACGTTACATGTATTAAATAAATACATGTGAATTTTGTTTTAATTTAAAACGTAAGGTCTGCCTTTGGAGCTTAAAAAAAAATCATTTTTTAAACAATTTGAGGTTCTGAAAAATTGAGGTATTAAAAGTAATTAACACTAGTTAGCAAACTATTAATTGCTTGTCATCGGTTTAACAAGAGCTGCTCCACTACAAAACAGTGCTCTTCTGCTGTTTAATCTGTAAATTAATTCAATAAAAATAAAAATGTAAAAAAATTTAAAAATATGTTTTTCCGATCAATAACAGACTATCAAAAGTTTCCTAAATTTCTTTTCGAATATGAAAAAAAAAAAAAATTATTTAGGATTCATTTTTGTCAATTTTTTTCTAATTTTAACAATCTGAAAAACAATGAATTGATGCGAATAAGTGGGAGTTTAATGACAATTAAAGAATGGAGGAGGTTTTTTTGTTTTTGTTTTGTCAAACGTTTTTGTATTGTCCAATTGGCAAGTTTTATGCCGTATATCTTGGAATATATACTGGGGATGATTTTTCGTTGCCTCCTCAAGAAACCATTACGGCACGGCTTTGAATCTAAAGAGAAAGAGCAGAAGTAGAAAAAACACAGGAAACAAAGGAAACACCCATGCCTGTTCCGCAATTCGAACCCAGGCTCAGACACATTAGCCTCGTGACAGGCAGCATCCATAGACCACAAAACCTGAACGGCAGTGGCTTTTTGTAAACTCACAAAACTAGTAAGCGACCTCTTCTATTTCAATGCTAGCGAACTGCCAGGAAAGGACAATCTATAATCTGCTTTGCATTCTGGGAGTTTCAACTCTGAGCGCTAGCACTGTAGATATGAGATAGAAAACCATTATGTAAAATAGAAAGGATAAAAATAATATGTAAAATAGATCTCTCTCTTCTATTTTGTCTAATGCTTTATTTTGTTCGTGGAAAAGTGCTCAAGACTACGTGAATGTGTTACACTAGGTTTTTAAAAAGAAAAATCAATCTTGTAATTATTTTTCTAAAGTCAATTTTTACTTCTATTTTTAAACAAGCGTTTCTCTAACATTTTAATGGCATATAAGTAAATAAAGCGTTCTATGGGTTTCCAAGAAACCAACAAACCACAGAACAAAACAAAACAAAAAATGAATGTGGTTATTGTATTTAGAACACGTTGTTTAAGATCTCCAGGTATCTGAATGGAATTTTCTCATTTTCTACAGAAATCAATATCATTTCACGAGAAGACGAAACTGATATTAAAAAACAAAAAAGCCTATGTTCTCTTGGGACAAAAGCTTACATCACTCTTAACAACCAAAATAAAAAAAGAAGAAGATTGAAATGTCAATTCATTTTTTAATTAAATGGTAAACTTATCCCGTAGATCAATAGTACTACTCATGTTGGAAATGTTATTAATTCTCTCAACAAAAAAGAACTTTGTAAGCTATTTGTTTGTTTGTTTATATGTTTTCACTGCGACAATCCAAACATCACAGTGCCTCGCTAACATTCACGCGAGACCCTAAGCAAAACCAATATACCGTGGCGTCGCTGCTCTACCGATAGAGGGCAGCAGGATCTTTTGGCCTCGGAACCCACAAGGTCCCAAAATTTTTTCCACTGTTATTTTATTGATTTTTAATGTTTTTACGATTTCCGGACTCATATTTGCGATTGACCCAGGATGGGCCGCTTCATTTTATATATGATCCATCTCATCTTTCTCAGATCCCCGCATATATGTTTTGCTAAAAGAAACGAAACACCCATGTTTTAGAATTTGTAGCCGAGAATGAAGTGTGGTTCAATTATTTAAATACACAGAAAAAAAGAAAGAAAACATTTATTGTTTGTGTGTATGTTTTTTATTATCAATTCATCCAAATTTTAAAACAGGCCACAACAAAAATTAAATAAACATTCTTAAGTTTACCACCGAATTGTCCGTAGGTTATTTATATTTTAAAATTTACTGAACATCCATTCAATTTGAAAAATTGGAATCTTCAATTAAACATATTATAAACTAGTAAAGATTAATGTGGTAAAATTTTAATTAAATTTTAAGATTTTGCGGTAAAGAAATACCTATCTTTTAATTTTCCCAATCAAATAATATTTATTTGTTAAAGTATAAAAAGGAAAAGAAAATAGATAATAGAAATAATAGTTTACGCAAAGAAGCATGTACAAATAACAATATGACATGAAACTTCATTATTAACAACGAGATCTCAATAACCAAATGTAGTTAGTGTATACGTTGTTAGTAATAACATCTTGTTTATTTGTAATAAATGATATCAATGGGTTGTTACAATTTCCATTGGTTAGAAGACAGTTTTTTCCGCCATGAGAGATGGGAGGTTTTGATCTCTGCATCATCTTATCCTTAAAGTTAAATAATAGGAGAGATAAGAAGTTAATTTATCAAGTGTGAACGGCCATATTTCAAATCAACGAAATGTTCTGTGCGTTCGAGTTGAAGGCAGATAAAAGTAAGACGGAAATAAGTATCGCGCATCTAACTTATCTTCCGGAATGTTCGACAGTTGTAAGTGAATGTAAGATTTAATGTGTGAAATACATGAGGTGAATTACGCCGGTCTGACTCTCTGCATATTATACGAGGATTTTCTAGGTCTATTGTATGATTGGTAGTTTTAATATGAGTTACGGTATTGTAATTTAAATCGCGATTTCTGATTGCATTAGCATGTTGTGAAACTCGGTAGCGTAACTTCTGCCGTGTTTCTCCAAGGTAAAAACAGGGGTGTTGGGAACATTGTAGAGCGTAAACAACGCCTGACTGCAAAGGATCTGAGTTAGGAAGTGATTTATTTCTCAAAATATTGGAAATTTTGTTATTAGATCGTGAAGCTAAAGCCACACCCAATGGCTTGAAAATCTTCCTCAACTCAGAGAAATCTGAGGATGAAAAGGAACAAAGAAATTTAGTAGGCTTGATCGTATTTTTGTTTAGGTTATGGGAATGATTTAAGTTGCTGTTGTTACGCATTTTTTAATAAATGCCTGAGGATAATTATTGTTAACAAATAAAGAATAAATATTACCAACTTCTTTAATGAAATCAACGAGGTTACTGCATAAAGCAAACGCTCTCTTAACGGCCATATGAATGTTATTGGATTTGAAGGAAATGGGACAATGCGATAAGAAATTGAGGGTAACCCCACAATTTGTGGGTTTCCTACAGACAGAAGTTAAAATGATGTCGGACTTTTTAGAAATTAATACATCAAGGAAGGAATAGTGTTATTATTTTCAAATTCAATATAGAAGGTGATATCAGGGTGAATATCGCAAAATTTATCTAAAATACCCAACTAAATGGATGATGCTGTGTAAAGCAAAAGATCATCTACATACCGGCAGTATAGGGGAATAAATAGTTCTCCCTCGTCGAAAATGTGGAAGGCAGAATCCTCTATGTAGATCATAACCACCTCTGCCAATCTCGCAGAAATGGATAACCCCATTAATAGGCCAATGCTTTGTTTGTAAAACTTATTAACAAAGGAAAAAAACAGCAACTTAAATAGTGACTTAATGAGGGGATAAGTAGCTTGAATTACTTTTTTGTTAGCAAAATTATTATATGACTTAAGAGTAATGTAATCTAAGGCTTTGATAACAAGATCAAAAGAAATAGAAGTAAATAAAGATTGTACATCTAATGAACAAAATGAAAAAAAACCTTCATTTAACTGTAATGCGCGGAGGCGCTTAATTCAGAATATCTGACAGAGAGAAATTTGAAGAAAAACTAAACTCTGATAACTTAGAAAAAATGAAACCTGATAACATTTTGATAACTGAATTATCACAATTAACCTTTTCCCTGCCCGTCCCATTGTTCATTGTAATAATTCAGTTATCAAAATGTTCCCAACACCCCTGTTTTTACCTTGGAGAAACACGGCAGAAGTTACGCAAGTGAGTTTCACAACATGCTCACGCAATCAGAAATCGCGATTTAAAATTACAATACCTTAACTCATATTAAAACTACCAATCATACAATAGACATAAAAAATCCTCGTATAATTTGCAGAGAGTAAGACCACTTTATCCGTAAATGCAAAGAATCATTATTTATATTGACATCCCCTGACGCTTACAATGATCATCTTTCGGTTCAGCAAATAGCTGAGTATGGTTTTCGTAAATAGTCATTACTCTACCTTGCTTTCGTATCAATTTCATTTTTAATGCATTAAAAATGCATTTTAATTTTTTTTCCGTTCTGATCTAATGGGTGAAATCATTTGCAATAGGTGACGTGTCATCTGTTGCCCTGACAACTTAGAGCCAAAAGAGCCTTTCATTGGATATCCCAGACATCCCTCCATTAGTTTTAATTTTCAAACTTCGGTAATTTCATTGGTTGAAATTGGGGTTTCATCGCATTTTGTTTTTCACAGAATGTATTTAAGGACGGGTTTCTTATTCTTGTTCACCAGTTGAAAAAGCTCTGTAGCATGAGCAAAACCGAGGTCCTGATCCTTTTTAGAATGTTTTTTTAAACTTTTTTAAACTTTTTAAATGTGTTTCGGCGTAATTCATCTCAGTTGTAAATGAAGTTCCAATTTAATTCTGAAAGGGCAAAATGAATTATAAGTATAGAAGAATAATTGAATAAGAAGTATTGAATAAGAAAGATTAAAGATTTTAAACGCTTTGTAAGAAAATTAATATATCTGCTGCCAATAAGTTCGAGAATAACTTCTAGGCATAGGAATTAAAGAATTGATTCAAGTGCAATAAAGGGACATTAAATAAGCAGATGAACTTTGATTTAAAGAACTGAAGCTGTAAATATTACAAAGAACGTAATGATGAATAAAACTTTACGTGCACTGTTCATAACAAATTAATCGGCTAAATCATTGATTTTATTACAAAGAACGTAATTGCAAAATTTAAATAAATCGAAATTCTTTCAAATAAAATAAAAAAAGCCAAACAAATTAATATATCAATACAAATTAAGAATAAAACGGGCAGCAAGTTAATCCCCGCTAGCACAACGCATAGCTTATAAAGCAATAAAATAGCAGCAAAGCCTGTCGGACGACAGGCATAAAAAAATCTGAAAAATCATTTTATTATCAACTATCAACTATAAAGTATATATATCTCCTTATAAACTACATTTTTTGTAAAAACAGCATCAGATCCTTCTATCATATGTCCTTGATCTATTCGGTCAAGAATTTTGATTTTGACGTCGCATGCACGACGTGCTCGAAAAATAGGAACATAACTGTCCATGGCTAAAAACAGGCTCTGGTAAATAAATACCAACCATATCTAAAGTTTGTCCTTGTAAATAAATTTTACTAAAAGTAAGAATGGAATAATTATTATTTTTGACCCATAACGCCAAAAGGCATTTAAAACTCACCTTTGAAATCTAAATACTGCGTTAACTTGTGAACGAAGCTTCTACGGCAAAAATGGTTTTGGGTTTCAAAATCAGCGTAAAAAACTGAGTAAGTATGCAAAATTTCATTAAAATGGCTGCAGTGGTAACAAAATTATTTGGTTTTGAACGTATGTTTTGTTAGAATTTCAGTTGTCTAGACCAGTTTCCAATCCAAGGATAAAATTTAATGGAAACATGGAATGACAAAATGAACTAATATTTTCATCCAATTTGAGTACCCTCGATTCAATGATACCATTGAGAACCCTTGGATCTATCTTAATAGCTTAATTATATCGAGTTACAGACAGACAGACAGACGAACTTAGCCAATTATAAAAGTTGATGATGATGATGATAAACATACACACTACTTGCAAAAGTAACGTGCGTAAGAGAATTAGTAAGACAAAAATCAAAGATAAAAACGCACAACAATTAAAGAGCCACTGAGCTACTTTTGGAATTTTGGACATTTTTTTAATGATGATCAAATGTAATGTTAAAAGAAGTTTAATTAGTACAAACTTTAACTTATTTTATATTACATTGATTCTTCAAAGCCAACCCACATAAAAAAATAAAGTTATTTACATAAAAAAACCACTACCGGTTTCTCGAGCTCATAAATTTGTACGCATCATCAGGTGATACATTCATAAGCTTCATATAGGCTATGCATATGAAAAGCATATGAATGTATCACCTGACGATGCGTGCAAATTTGAGCTTGAGAAACCGGTAGTGGTTTTTTATATAAATAACTATTTTCAACCTTTTATATGTGAGTTGGCTTTGAAGAACCAATGTAAGAAGTTTGATTAATTTGTATTACACCAATTCAAGTGTTTTAAATTACTATTTTGAATTTACCAAGTCTGGAAGTCATTCATTATTATTGTATTTAAGCCGAGTTCTTTACCAAAATAATTATAACCAAACATTGATTCAATTTTATTTCGCTGACATCTTCACCTACAGCGAAGCGAGTGGAACAGTTTACTTGCTCCTGCGTTTAAGTATACTCTCAGGCATCCTGGCGTGATGGAGATTGAGCATGCAATGCTGGTGTGTGTATTTTGTGGACTGTGGTGGAAGGAGGCGCAATCAAATAAACATACTCTTATTAATTTAGACCACAATCACCGTAGGAAATTTTTTAAGAAATAACACATTAAAACGACGTATTTCGAATGAAAGAAGTGGGTATCAAAATAAATGCCGTATATTATTTTTAGACAATACATGAGCGAAATACCACGTTTTATGGAAGTCCATGGACGTACAAACAGACAAGTTAAAAAAAAAAAAAAAAAAAACAGAGGAAAAAAAAAAAAAAACAGCTAGAAGAGTTCTAAAATGTTTGGAACTTGAGTTCGTTTGCTCACTCAAAAATTAAAAAAAAAAAAAAAATTTAACGACGCCCTATCGCAGCAAATAAAAATAACGAAGTCGTTTTGGAAATCGGATGATCCAAATATCGAATTTTGAGTTTTGAAGAAGTTTTGAGAACATCGAGATGATGTTAAAAATAAATAAAGAAATAAAAAACGGAGATAGATTCTTGAAAATTAAAAGCTAAAGAAAAAATTATCGGAGATCGATTTAGTAGGAAATAATTGCCAAAAATGCTTTTTTTTTTTTTACCAATAATGGAAGAGATGGAAAATCTTAGCAACTGCAAGAAAAATGTTCTTAAAGTATGTTGAATAATTATTGTATGGCATATCTCTGGGATCGATAAAATAAAAAGAACGAATAAAGATAGGATTTATTCTTGATGAGAAATAACTGAAAAAAATCACCATCTAATGACCAGACATTCAAAAGGATATGTCTTGAGATCTAAACAATATACCCCACCGATGTGCTTTATAAGAAAAAAAAAAAAAAGAATGAGAAAATCGATCGAGTCTTTGAAGAATAAGATCGAAAAAACCGCATTCCCAGGCCCTGCGCGATCAAAAATAACTAAGCTTTATGACAACTATTAAGTACTTTCTTTTTAGCTACTCATTTGGGAGCTATTGTGATAGCGACCAAAATCGGTAGCTATTGCGTTTGTCCTGTCCGTCCGTCTGTCCGTGTCTATCCACCCCTATCAACTCCCGAACGGAAGGTCGGATCGACAAACGGACTTCACCATCGTATTCAGAGGCCCAAACAATGTAGGAATCGGGTATTATCAGGGCATAACGCCCTCCCATGTTCGAGATATTTGGCATTGTTTTCATTGGAATTTACGCTATTAGCTTAAATGTTAGAAATGCAACCATCTCATTTCAGTTTATCAACTATACCTTGATGCTTAAGGTCTCGGATTCATTTATTGAAGGTTGTCGGTTCCAATCCGTATATCTACTTTGTTTTTCTCTTAATCTTTTTTTCTCAATGTCCGCGTGGTTTTTTGTTTTTTATTGTTTTTCTTATTTTCCTCAAGGTTTTTTTTTTCCTAACTTTTTTTTTATTATTTTCCCTTACGTTATGGTAGTTCCTGTTTATTATTTTTATTTTATTTTTATTATTATGCGTCGCCCTTAAATTTATGCTTTAGCACAAAATTAAATTCACTGGTTAATTTTACTTATATATAAAAATGTAAGTAAATATATAATAAAATCAAATAAAAAAAGTCCTTTCTCTCAGAATTTAATTTGTAAAAGATTGTGTATTTTTTAATTTCAATAAATTAGTTCGCGGAGAGAAAAGATGAAAGAAAAAATTCGAATTTTATTTTCAGATAGAGAAATAATAAAAATAATTAATAAAAAAAAGACAGTATTCTGTTTATATAGGTTTTACTAACTAAATATTTGCACAAGGAAGTTGTAGATAGATTGGCTCTACATATATTACGTGTACTGGATGCGTGTGTACAAAAAAAAAAAATATGAATTCGTAAGATTCTATCTTATTAACAAATAAACATCAACTCCACAAAAATATATGATGAAATAAATTTATTATAACAATATTTAATAATATTTATTAAACGAATTTTCGGAAAGTTTTTCAATTTTTTTCTAAACAATGAAATGAGTTTAGAGATGTTACATATCATACACACACTCCTGGACCTAGTTAAAACAACAATCACTCCCTCATTATTAACAATATTACTTCCGATAATCAATTATCCCTGATTGACAAACTGTTATTACTTCTGACCATTATTCTATTTATTTAAATTTACAATTTGAATTCTTCAAATTTTACCAATCTTTTATTAATATTGATTTTTACCATCTCTCTTGCCAAATTTACCAGTATTTTATCAACATCCATTCCTTCATTACGATTAGAATTACTATAATTTTCTTGTAATTATATTTTCTATTGTTTTCCTCGTTCAGATTGTCAGAAATAATAATGTTAATAATGAGTAAGTGATTGTTGTTTTAAACTGTGTCCAGGAGAGGTATATGATAACCGACATCTCTATATTATTTCATTGTTTAGAAAAAAAACTTGAAAAAGTAAAGAAAAGACTTTACGAAAATTCGTTAAATAATTATATTTCGTAATATATTTTTGTGGAGATGATGTTTATTTGTTAATATGACAATAAAATAGAAAGGAGATAAGGAAGGTTCTATTCTTACCAATTCTAAGATTAAAAATAAGTCAATTCCCAAACAATTTCTATGTAATAATTGTAATGATGATAATGTTAAATATCGACACTATTTAACTAGATATTTCTAAATAAAAGTATTCATTATTATTATTAAATTAAATTAAAAAGCTTATTAATATAATAAAAAATAATTTTGTTTTTAAAAAACAAATATCTCTCCATCTTTTTCTCATACCTTAGTCATTTTTCTTCTATCTGAAGATGATCAGAAAAAAGATGAGAGATAGAAATCTTGTAATATTTGATAGAAGAAGTAGTCATTAACTGAAATTTGTTATATTGTAATGTTACATTACTTTTGGTTTAGAATGGATGTATTAATATATATTTAGAAATTTTATATTATTTCTAAATATATATTAATACATCCTTAAAAGTAAATTAATATTTATACGTTAAATAATTATTTCATACACACATATTACTTAACAGTAATCTATTATATGATACTCTTATTGTTAATAATAAAGGTTTAAAAAATTACCTTATTTTAAATCTCTAAATTAAGATACAATTTTCATTATCCTATTTCCCTAGGAAAATAAGGCTTATCAGATCTGTATAACTTTATTATCACTGGGTGGATCTTCTTCAAACTGAGTATGCATGTTTTCGGACTCGAGACGATATAACTTTCTGTATTTGTCTTTCTAAAATTGATTTCGTGTGGAGAAATTCGCGCGGGAAGGCGACAAAAAAAAATTCTCATAGGAAAAGTAATGGAATCTAAACAAGTGGATTTTAGTTTTAATACTTGTTTAGCTACTTCATTAATTAGCGCGCGATTAGATATAATATCTGTATGACATTTCGACAACTTCAGTAAAATAAAGCGGATTTCTATTCGTACTTCTTCGTACTTCTTGTTTTCAGTTATTTATCGTTGTTAAGAAATTATCTAAAAAATTAATATGAAAGTAACACACAAAACGAAAGCACTTTAATACAACAGATTAAGATATTTAATATTTATTTCTTTAAATGCATCTGATCTATCGATGTATTGATCTGTAATTACTGTAATAGCCAGACCCATTATGCCGTAGATTTGAATCCTAACGGAACTGCACATGTAAATTGTTAAAATAAAAAGTAAACAAATAAATAAAAATATTATTTATTTGAAATCTCTTTTGAAATGGCAGGAGGAGGTGGATTTCACCTCCTTCGACATTTCCCCGAACCCATTTCAAGAGATACAGTTCATTTCAAATCTTCCCACAAATAACCAATGTTGAAATTGACTAAAAGAGAATGGCGCCACGTCTTTTGATCTTTCCGCTACATAATTGACTCCCATCCTTAGCTAAGAACTTCATAACAAATACACCCATAGAAATGCGATCTATTGATCCTTGGCTCGTAATAATGCCAGTGTCACAAAGAGCGTAGTGTTATTGATTGTACAAATCAATTCTTTTGTCACGTAATTACGTTTCTTCCGATGTTAATTCCGTCATTTGTGAATTAAACCCCCTCCCCTGTATTCTAAAAAAAGAACATGAATTACCTTACGTCGTAAATTCGGTTATGTAATATGCTAAGTTATTTAAATATCCAATGACGTGCTTTCATAGGCTGAAATTAATTCACAGTTAGAAAATGTCTCCGTACTTTTTTATTAGTACTAAATGATAGTACCTCTTGGGAGATTATTCAAATTATTAAAATATTAATAATTACTCATATTTACAATCCTGATTGCTGTTCACTAATTAATGCTATTCTTTCTATAATTTTGAGTTCTTTCTAAAATAAAGACGGGAAGTTCCTTTTATAACTGAAAGCTTCAGAACTATCTTCTTTATTCCTCATAAAACGATATTTCGAACAACCTATCCGGTTATTCTTCATCGGGTTGAAAAGAAATAAATTATTTTATTTTATTAAGAAATGTCATGTTATTATTTGGATATATTAATTGTTCATGCTTGTTTAGTTATTCCTGTTAGATTATAACAAAAGTTTTATTTGCAGAGAAGTTCTTTAAAACAATAATTAATATATAATATTTAAATACAAACAACATTTAAAGTTTATACTTATTCTGGACGAATCTTCAGATACAAATCCACTTCTAATTTTCCATTAGATGATAATTCTTCTTAGTTAAGTATCCAATCATTAACGTATCACAAACTTTGTATTCAAGTATTACTTTTAATATTTGTCACTAAAAGTCCATTAATTATTTCACTAACAGTCAATAAAATATTTCACTGAAAGTTCATTGAATCAGTGGTGTAGCAGGGGGGGGGGGGGGGGCCCCCCCGGGCCCCCCCCTGGGGGGGGCCCCCCCAGCCAGCTTATTTCCTTTTTTT
>JAFIDM010079851.1:0-24069 GCA_023159025.1 Thereuonema tuberculata | reverse complement strand
GCGCTGTTATGTCCTGGAAACATCAATCTATAAGGAAATTACGTCTTCAAAAGCTCTTCTTTCATGAACTGAACTGTAGAAATAGCAAAGTTCGCTACGGCTACGAAAAGACTTTTTTTTTTTTCTTACAAACTAGTCCATTTACAAATACCTATTATAAAAATATCGTATAAACTTAGGACATTAGCAGTTAACAGAATTTGTATCTTAAGCTAGCAAAGAAAATATTCCACACAAATAACTAGTATTTCTTTTTATTATTATTTAGGAATTCTTAGTATGGATTCAGTTCGTAGGATTCTGTCCTTTGGCCAGTCTAATCTTTCTGTCGGAGCTTCATTTCAAACAAGTAAGTGTTGTTATCTAATAGGTGCTTTTGTTATTTTTAAATTATTTAAAAAGAAAGTTAATAGGTAAGCAAATTTGCTTTATTTATTTCCTTTTGTAAATTTCTGAGAAGCACTGATGTATTCCTATCTCATTGTCTATCGGGTGTCATCGAAGTTCTACAGTCATTCATTATTCTGATATAGGCCTACGTGAGGCAGTGTATTCTCGCGATAGAAAATTACAGAAATTTATAAATTTGCGATCTTTCGAAATCTGACAACAAGTTAAGGAATAAACTTCTTGGTTTAAATTAAAAATCCTTGGCAAGTACGGAACATCCAGAGTGATCATTTAAAGTAGTGGTTCCCAAACGCTGTCTTCCTTTTGACTCCCTAGCATCCCGTACTTGATACGTACGCTGATTCTCGTACCTCTCCCTTTTCCCTGACCACCATTCCACAGGATCGGATGTATGTGCATGTGGACGCCTGCATTCAACATGACAGTGACTACAGGACGACGATGACATTCAACTTTCAATATTCTGTGTAATTTTCATTTCCGTCAGTGTGTCTTAATTAGCAGGAAGAAATGATGAAGAAATTAAAGAGCCCCATCATTTAATTCGAAATGTTCTTTAAATTCAAAAACAAAAAAAGTAATAAAAGTAAAATGATCCAAAAACTTAATTTATTACATTGTATCTAGTACAATCTAGCAACAGCTTACTGATATTATTTAAACCCTTACACTAATATTAAATTCATCGCGTTGTCAGTTTCTGATGAAAATAACGTGGCGGAGTGATACAATGTAGTAGTACAGAGCAAATAAGACGAAGCTCCACTTCTACAGAACCTACGGAAACAAACTGTTGTGTGTTTTGGTTGAAGAAATGAAGATGTCAAACTAACTCACACCTGAACTCGAACTCTGTATTCTCATCTTTACTCAATTTACAACTCTTTAATTTATAACCACTAGGTAATATCGCTATCCCGTTTGCCAAATTCAATTTGCATACATGTAGTGATTCTAAATTCATAGACAAACTTTACGGGGTGTTAGGTGTACTGAAGCAAGCATTTTGTCAACCAATGTATGACGGCAACTGAAACGTTTACATTCTATGGCACGTCCCGACACAAGCGTCTGTTGCACGTAGCATGGATGTTGGCCATACCACCGTGTGGAGAATTTTGAACTAGGAGCAAATACACCCATTCCATTTACGCATTGAAAACTGAGGATTATCCTCGGCGAGTAGACTTCTGCCGCAGGTTTAGGCAGCAGAGTGCAGTGCAGTCGGATTTTCCAACACAAGTGTGTGCTCTTCTTAGATGAAGCATTTGTTTACACGTCAGGGAGTGTTTAATGTGCGCAGTGCTCATGTGTGGGCAAATGTAAATCCATATGCTACACATGCTTACCAGCAACGATTCTCTCAATCTTTGGGCGGGTATCGCCAATGACCAAACATCGCCCTCTACCGCAAATACGCGACAGTTGGGACACACATTGCTTGACAAAAAAGGCCTACCACCCCTTAAAGTTTGTCCTATGAATTTAGAATCACCCTGTAAAATTCCTATAACAGATTTCGAGACTGCTGTTTGTTTGTTTTATTTTTCTTTTATATAAATCTATATTTACAAAATAGTTATGAAAGCTAAATATGTAAATTTTAAGTTTTCTCATTTATGAAACTTCTGCAAATTGTCCCTAAGTAAATTGTCCTGGTTCATTGAAATAGGTTTGATTGCTTTAAAATGTAGAGGTAAAGAAGTTCTGGGAAAAAAAGCTAATTTTATGTTTATTTGTTTTTTTATTAGGTTAGCAACTACATTGGACATTTCGACATATTGCCAGTGAAATCACTTGCCATGTGAAATAAAAACTGACCAACATAAACACTCTAAAAAAAAAAAGAAAACAGAAAAAAACAAAAACGTTAAGAAATGATTACTTCGATTTTAACGTATCAGAACAGTGATAACAGAAATGTACCTTACTACGTTTTTCGATCTAGTCTGTCGTGGTTGTAATTGGAGAAAGTAGCAATTTTTCGCTAAAAACACCCAAAAAAACATTTGAACTCCTTCCTGCCAGCGAATGCAAGAATATCAGCAAGTCAATGCCACTACTAAGGAAGGCGCCTATCGCTTACTTTACGCCAAGTCTTCATTACAAACTCTTGCGAGTTGTATCGCCGTTTCGACTCCAATAAAACTCAAAGTTCAACCGATTGGAATTTATAGTTCGTAAGCCTTACGGGAATCCTTTCCGTTACATTGTTTTCTATTAGCAACGTTTCTAAATTACATTCTTTGTCTTGTGCTTGTAGACTTGAAGTATAGAAATTTGGTTAAGTATGAATTTTGAAAAGTATAAATTAAGAAATTTTAGGCATCTTCATACTATAATGTCTTTCTTAAGGTCAGTTTTAATTTGTACTTCAAACTTACTATACTTTTCCAGATGAAATTAAAAAAAAAAAACACTACTGAATTTAATGGAATCAGAAAAATAAAAATGACAGCGTATATTCATCCTCTTTTGATATTATCGATAGTCGAAGTTGAAAAACTTCACTACGATTCTGGGCAAAAATTTCGACAATATATGAATGAGAGGAGGATAAACGTGTTCATACCTGTTTCTTCAGATTTTCAACATTCTGTTTAACTATTTATTTTTGTTTTATTTATGTAATAATATTCTTACTAGGTAAAAACAAAATTTACCTGTTTCTAAGGTGCTGAAGTGAGTCAAGATGTGGTATAATCAAATGTGTATTATAAGATGCAATATACAATAGGATGCAATAATAAAACACAATATACAAAAGAAGCAACCCAATGCAAACGAGAAATTACCGTACCTTGTAATCGGTAAAGAAATTATTAATGTCAAACAATACACGAGATATAACAAGAGTTCTTATAAATAATAATAAAATCTAGTTTCCGCAAAACATTTTAACAAATTTTGGAAACTATACTTCATTCTAGGTTTAAAACAGAGGAAAAGAGGACACTGGAGGTACATATATATTATATATGGTATTTTTGAACTTTGCGCAAAAAAATACTTACACGAAATAACGTTATTTATTATTTTATATCCTAGAATATCACATGATTCCGAGAATAAGTAAAAAGTTTTTGTGAAAACTATATAAAAAACTAGGTGGAACCCGTGAAATATTCACGGAAGTAAAAGAAATTCCACATTTTTGAAATACTGTGAAATATTTCAAAAACACAAGATTGAAAACGATGTTCTAAGATCATTTTGGAAAAGCCATGACTTCCATAACAGCCCACATTTAATTTGAATGACTAAGCAAACTTTTGTTAAAATAAAACAAAATACAAAATTGATTTACCAGTTTCGCAGTAGCCAGCGCTACGCATTCTCATAGATTAAATACAAACAAGAGAGTCGGAGAGAGAATATTTTAAAGTGTATTTTTAATTTTGGAAAATGACAGTAAGGCCCAACACAAGAATAAACAAAACAATTGCCTTTAATTTTATTAGTGTATTTTTAATTTTAACAATCCACTAACACATGTAACAATAACGAATGTCCAACAGCCAATAACAATCCATCCTAGGTCGTCCCCTATTACGTCTTCACTTTAGCGAGCGGCTATCCCAGAATTCTATGGGACCACAACCGATGCTGTGACATTATAAAAAAACCGAGGTTTGACAAAGTCTCTGATAAATTCTGACGCATGAACTTCATGCATTTCAGTATAAACTTCATTTGTGTGAAAGAAAATGTCAATACGCTGATAATAATTGTGTACTCGCTCTCCGTCGAGCTTAAATGGGGAGAATCGTACAGACGCCATGTCTCCAAATGGGTGTGACGTCACGGCTGACATTTTCCAACGCTGTACTGTGATTGGCTCCTCAAACATCCAGTTTGCACCTAGTAGCAGGTTGATTCGGATGTTAATTTTACTCTTCATTGTCAAATTAATCAGGCATTTTAGAATTAAAAAAAAAAAATACAACCTAAATGTCTGTTGCTATTTCCTCTAGGAATGAAGGTGCTTCATCTTCGAGTTTTTGATCATAGCATTTACAATTGCAAATTGGCTACAGTAGAGGCATCAGAGCAAGGTTTATGAGCTCTTGAAATACACTGTACCTTTTAAATGTTCATATTCCAAACTCCCAGACTAGAGAATCTCATTAGTTTGAAGTAAATTTGGATCCAAGTTCTGGGATCATCCTCCGGACTGTGTAGATAAAGCCATATGGTGTTCATATTCGAATTTTTGATCATAGCATTTACAATCAGCATTACAGCCAATTCCATACGTCTGCAATTGGCTTATTGCAGATTCTAAATGCTATGATTAAAAAAACTCGACGATGAAGTACCATGTCGATTAATCTTCACAATCCAGAGAATGATCCCAGAACAATGGATCCAAATGTACTTCAACTAATGATAACGGGTGTTGTTATTGCGTTTTATCAGTTGGTGCTTACATTAAATATATCCTGTCTACTGTGTAGATCTGAGCCAACATCTTGCATTTTTTGCAAGAAAGGGTTATTACGTAATTTTAATAACAACTGCTTGTATATAACCTAATAATACTAAGTGAATCTGAATATATTTAGAAAGTGAAATAATTTTAATAATTTGAATTTTTTTTTTCATTTTTGAAATTTTGAATTTTTTTAACTGTTTAATAAATGGTTAATTTTTAATATTAATTTCAGAACAATTTTTAGAACAGTACGTCTCATACTGAGTGTTGTTGAAACGAATCGAAACTAACTATATTTCTGAAATACATAAATTTCTGAAATGTATTTTTATAATTAAAAAAATAAATTTACATAGATATTCAGCAACTTTTAATATTACCAAAATTGTCCAAAGTATAATGGATATGTTAATCAGTTGCACTATACTCGTAGTATAGTATGTATAAAATTGATTTATTTTTTTTTTAAAAGATCATTTAGGCCTACTTACCATTGAATTTTAGAATCGTGAATGTACAGTAAAATATGTTAATTTTTTTAACTGTTGTGTGTTCGAAAATCAAAATTTATATTTACAATCTGTTCAGTAAATGCTAGTTTGTTCTTCAATGTACAATATTACAAACAAAAGCCCTTAAAAAAAATGACATAAAATGCCTTACAGATATCTTCTAGAAGCGAGAATTTACTAGTGTTTGTGTAGCCTGAAGTCATAACAGGTTTTGTTTTTTGAAAAACGGAAAAAATATAGAAATGCACAAATTCGTTTGCTTTCAATGCCTTTTGTGCCCAGCGCTTAGCGGGCTAAGGTAATTACGCTCTACTATATCAAGACCAGCCAAAGATTGACTTTGACCTTCATAGAGGACAATGATCTCTTAATCATTCCAGGACTTAAGAGAATTATTGACAAAGGTGTGCCTCGCTTGAGAGTCGCCAATCAGAAGCCATAAACTTTCCCGCCATAAACACTGACATTAACAATCGATTCAAATTCTACCATCGCGCCATCTGGTGCCCACGGTCGTTCTCTGATTTGCTCCACTTTAGTTACAGCGATTTTTCTAATGTCGTTTGCTTTTGTGGGGGGTCCCACTTCCGAGTGCGATAGGAGAATCCATAGGCTTTCATGCGTTCTGAGTTTAATCTTCGAGGTTAAATTTGGCTGATGAGTCCTAATAAGGACGAAACAGATTGCCGTCTATGATGGCTCAGTGCGTGAAAGCAAACGAATTACTGCATTTCTATGTTTTTTTTCCGTTTTTCATGTTACATTTGATGCAGGTTTTGTTTGTTTGTTTTTTGAGTTAGTTCTTTACCTGGAATAAAACGAATAGTTTTCCAATTACAACTACATTTTGCTAATGATTTTAGCTTTTGTAATTATAATTGGAAAATCATTCTCATATTCATCATAAACACGTATGACATTTATCTTTATAAATATATATGTTTAATAAAAAAAAGCCTGTTATACAACATTTCATTTTCAGTAACTACATTACCACCGTAGTTTTCATCAAACTAATATTGCTTAGTTCTGTGATAACTAAAATATTGTTGAATACTAAAACAATCCATTCCAAACTGCCACTACAGTCCCTCATTTTCATGTGCGGTTACACTAAAAACTCGTTTATCCGGAACGATTTTTAGCTTATTTTAAAATTACACAAAAACATTTCCGTCGTTATCTTAATATATAATAATGAATGTTTCTTTGCTTCTTTGTCCCGTATGCGTTCCTACACCATTCATCAGATTACGATGAAACTTTGGTGAGTTGTTGTGCGCCGCCCGCGAAGATTTCTGAATTAGTAGAACCATTTTACAATATCTGGTGTCGTTTCAACAAATGAGTATTTCCGGTTTCAACGTTTGCAGTTTCCGGTGCGACTCGCATTTGCAATGACCATCAGCAAAGCACAGGGACAATCGCTACAAGTGTATGGACTAAATTTGGAAAATCCATGCTTCACACATGGACAGCTGTATGTGGCCTGCTCGCGTCGGAAAACCGTCTGATTTATTCGTGTATGCCCCAGACAGAAAAACAAAAAATATTGTGCATCCAAAAGCACTTCAATAAACAGAATTAAAACACAAACACTTTCTTTCTTTGAGTGGCATTGCAACGCATGTCGGGTACAGCTAGTAATCAATATTTAATATTGTATTACAAGCGATTATGTAACAGTAACTGTAAACCTATTAACAACACTTTTCCGTACAGTGTATCAATGTTGAAAAAGTGTTCAAAAATGTTGTATATCAGTTTTGTAGAACCTATAATTTACAGTGGGGTGCCGTATTACAATTTGTTTCTTGTGTCAAATTCACTATAATTCTTTTATGTACAGTACATGCTTAACATAATCCGGATTATCCGAAATTCGTTTCTCAGAGCGCGGTCTCATCAAATTTGGATAAACGAGTTTTTAGTGTGTCAAGATAGGCTTTCACTGTTCCTATGAACCTGTGGGGCGGTGCAGTATTCGAAAAAATAATGCACCTTCCCCTCAGTCTTCAGTGAACATAGAGGACGCTTCGCCAAATACAGGCATGTTACTCCTCGTTCTGTGGATGCCTCACATTCAATACCCTCCTGGTCCTGTAAACATTGTTGCTTTACTTTTAACAGATTAAAAACTTCAAAGCTTCAAAAATTATTGAATTTGTTATCAGCTGATGTCGTAAGCTTAAAATATACATACCGAAATGTTTCAGTTTTAATAATATTAAATGTTTACTATTGTTGATAAATAAAAAAATTGTGTTTATAAAATCGTTGATAATAAATGAACAGTTTATTACAAAATATGTCTCTGTTTTCTTTTTTTGAGTTTTTATTTTTTTAATTTTTTGTGCTCTCGAGAAATAAACTGTTAAAGAGAGCTAACCATAAAATCGCTTTACAATTTAAAAATATTTAAAAACAAAAAATACAAAAAACATTTTTAATATCCTTAAAAAAAACATTTAAAAACTCACACAACGTTTCAGGCCTCCAACGGTCTGAGAATAGGCCTCGGAGGTAAGGAGACCTGAAACGTTGCGTGAGTTCTTAATTGTTTGTTTGTTTTTTTAAATTAGAGTGCTTTAATGTTAGCTCTCTCTAATATTTTAACTGCTCGCAAAAAAAAATTATCAATAAAATGTTTTTGTATACTTTTTACTCAAGTATTTGAGTATCCTTAACTTGTATAAAAAAAGGACAGCCCTTGATACAACTGAGTCTTGTTTCTTAACTTCATGTCTTGTTATCGCCATTTACTTTTTTTTTTAAATTATAATAACTGCTGAACACAAACCTTCAATTCTTAATAAAATAAAAATAAATAAATTCGCAAATACTTGTCTTAATTTAAAATCACGTTTAAGCTCGCACATACATTAAAAAGATTATAAGCGAATTATTTTTATTTAAGAATAATATAAATTCATAGAAATTGCTTCGTTTAAGTTGCTTTTGTTGAGAATTTTTATCATTTTGCTAGATTTTATTTCAACAAGGAACAAGAAAAGAAAAAAAAATCTTCAAAAATATAAAGTTACATCGTCTCTTATCCATAATATGCAAGCCAAGTTTCAATAAGGTCCATCTAACGGTTCTAAAGCTGTTAGGGATGCGATCGCGCACACATACGGGCTGAGGGATTTGATAAGCCTCACTTTTGAAAAAAAAAATTAACAAAAGAACAACAGACAAAGTAATGGTCACGTGACGTGTGACCAACAATTACACGTACCAAAACATAGTGAAAACTACTCCCTTTTTCTTATTTACTTACTTTTAATGATTTTTTTCTTTCCCAAATCTCTTCAAAGAAACGAAAGTACTACAGTTTTCGATAGTTGCAATAGTTTCAGATGCAGAAAAAAGAGCAATAGAATTAACAAGTAAATTCCTTCAGCTCTAATATAACTCCTCGAAGAAGAGCGACCATGTTGTTGTTTTTTTGTTGTTTTTTTGATAGTAGGAGATGATGGAATTGTAAGTGAAAACGATCTTGTTGTGTTGATAGAAGAAATAAAAAAAAAAAAAGCTCTCTCTCTCTTTTCTTGCCTTTTGATGAGAATATATAAGTAGTTTTCAAAAAAGAAGGGTTTGGCATATATATATATATGGATATATATGGTTATGTAGCGATCGATTTTGTCTGGAACAAACGTCACCAGTCATGACGTCATCAACGTGAACTCAACAATTAATAAAAAAAAAAAAATCAATAAAAATAATCTTAAAAAAAAAAATTATTAAAATAATAATAACAATAATATAGAAAATGTTTTCGTAATTGTAGAAACTACAAAAACCAGAACGTTTTCGTAATGTTTATAAGATTTCAGTTACGAATCGTAGCAATAGATGGCGCTGTTACGTCCTGGAAACATCAATCCATAAGGAAACTGTCATCAAAAGCTCTTCTTTCATGAACTGAACTGCAAGTAGGTTTATAAGAAGGCAATAAGAAATACAAACGACAAACAGAACCTCTTCGAATCGAAGGAAAAAATCTCGGGAAAATAGAGACTTTTAAAATATCATTCCATTTATTGAAAGAGTAACTTGCTAAGGCTGCAATAAGTTCTTCACAATTCAAAGAATCGGGTTCTGATATGAGATTACCTCTAAGGAAACTCTTTCATTTAGTGAAAGTGCAATGCATCAGCTTTTTGTGCAAAAGTAAATTGAAAAAAAGATATTTTATTAGAAATACTGTAATTCGAGGAAAGCGATAGCTAGCGATTGAAAAATATCTCAAAAAGATGTTTCTCTAATCGCAGGGACGTCAGTATAAAGTTTTGCATTTAACTGTACTCTTTTGAATGCAAAAGAAGATAATGCTGGGGGAAAAAAAAAAACCTATTCACGTCTCAGAATGACGTATTTTTGTTATTTTCGTAAACAAAAGAAAGAAAGACAGGAGATTTATCATTGAGTCTATTTTCACAAAGTTGAAAAAATTTGCAATCTGTGTGATGTCGCAAACGAAATAGTCCCAATTCGAAGCTTATGAAAGATCTGTTGTCCTTGGATTTTCATACGCAGTTTTAAGGAGGTGTTAAATTACATTCATTCAGTGTATAATGAAATTCTGAATTTGTTTACCACCAATCACAGGATAGGAATTTTTAGAACAGTTTGAGTTAAGAGGCGGAAGGATATCTGATGAAGTAACTCGTCTGCAAAGTTAAAGTGAAATAAACTTGCATCATTTAAAGAATCTGTTCTTTTAAAATTAAGCTATATTGCTATTATAGAAAGGTAGAGAAAAGATTTTTTTTTTTTTTTTAATTTACAATAAATATTATATTTTTTTAAGACTTCTCCACTTTAAACGATAAAATAGTATAGTCCGACCACGATAATGTGACGATTCAGCACTAGCCCCATGACGTCATCACTAGCCTCTCTCAGAGGTTCCGAAGAGTATTACGTTACAGCTATAACAA
Organism: Thereuonema tuberculata; assembly: GCA_023159025.1. Classification (NCBI taxonomy): domain Eukaryota; kingdom Metazoa; phylum Arthropoda; class Chilopoda; order Scutigeromorpha; family Scutigeridae; genus Thereuonema; species Thereuonema tuberculata. The sequence goes on along the minus strand of JAFIDM010079851.1, from coordinate 13,765 downwards.
CGAAACAAAAACAAAAATTTAGTCCTCCATTTTCCAATTCCTTTCGGAAACAATCTTCAACCTGCAAAATAATTTTTCGAGCACTGCACTGTAAAATACTCTGAAGTGACATTTAGAGGGAAATTAATAGAGACCTGTGCTTTGAGGCGCGCTTGTTTGTGACTGGCTGAAACACTTACGTCATAATCACGTGGGGTTCCTTCCGATTGTCACGTTATCGTGGTCGGACTATTACTTATTTCTGTTTCGATATTTTATAAAAATCAGGTTCCTGTGGTAAATATAAAAAGGAAAATTACATATTTACGATATTTACCCAATGATCAAACAAATCTTGTGTTATAAATAAATATGGAGAATCAATTTCACGAACTGAGAAAATGACGACAAAGAATTGATTTCCATGGACACAACAGAACTCGTGAAAATCGTAATAAAGCTTCTTTTGTTGAGGTGGAGTGCAGCGCGCTCAATAATAAAAACGTAGTGAACAATCTGGGAAGAAAGAAGAAAGTCATAGATGCAGTTTCGTTCTGCATTACGTTAGAAGGCTGTTGATTTCATTAAAAGTTTAAGTTGATAACGCCAAATTAAAACTTCTCTCGACTATTTAGCGTTATTTCAATACCAGTTGCTAACAATAAGCATTTATATAAATAAATAAATATATATTATTTATAAATACAATGCTCTTTTGCAAAGTAAGAAGCGTTTACCGTAATGGCGGCATTCTATCATAAAATCAGACGGAAGTGCCTGACCCGACTAATCGATGAAACATGCGCAGATCTCACAAAAACAGGGCGGCCATCTCTCATTTGGAGGAGTAAGCATTTTATCAAAGGATGAGATTAAATTAGAAATTTAGGAAAGGTGCTAAATAAGCCTAAAGGTCCGATAGGCTTCAGGATAACCCAAAGTGTGAGAATTTTACTTAAGTGGAAGATTCTACTATACAGTGCTTAATGTAATATGTTAATTCCATGATTTTATAATGTCAAGAACATTATAATGTATTCATTTAAATAAAATTAATAAGAACATATTAATTGATCCTTAAATTTAATTAGTCTTGGTTTTATTGGTACTAGTGTTAAATGTCGTCTTCACTAACAGACTTCACATCCGATTACGAGGAAGAACATTCAATCATTTACTCTGCTAAATCATTTTAATTGAAAGTTCAATTGAACAGTAACCATTGTGCGGCGGAAAGATTTTTCATTTTCTTATCGCCGATACCGCAATTCCCGCCTGCACCCTCAGGAGAGAAAACAACCCTAGTCTAAGAATCCGCTCGTTACAACGAAAACCTCAAAATGAAAACAAAAATTGTGGAAGAGTAATAAGTGTTTGTAATAGCAGGTAAAACGAGAAACCTACTCAAGCTCTGTTCTTGTATTTTTTCAGTGTTGACTATATATTCCTTAAACCTCGTATTCCTAACCTTTCTTTAATCCCCGTAAACATTACCTTAATAAAAAAAGTAAATATTGTAATGATTTTTATTCACTATATTTATTCATAGTTATCTTTTTATAATAGTCCTATATTTATTCATTGTTCATCTTAGTTATCTTACGTTTATAATTGTATTTAAATGAAAATAGTAAGGAATTTTATAATCTCTTCTACGTTCTTAGGAACCCCTGCAACTGTAGATCTTACTGTAATGATATGATGTTTAAAAACAATTGCAGATTGTCGTGAGGCTGATATTTGATAATGGAATAAAAATCTTGAGTTGTAACTTTTCACAGGAAAATAAAAGAAAAAGAAAAATGCGCATAATAAATGTTATAAATCGTGATGCTTTTCTTGCTATTCCGTCTTTAACATCTACCACGTGATTCGTTAATACTTAATACAGTAAACTCCCGATTATCCGCAGACCTCTCCCGTTTCCATTTTTTTTTTTTTTTTTTTTTTTTTTACTGTACAATAAATTACGGAACACATTTTTATATACATTGAGAAAGAATGCACACAAGTCACGATCGGCAGTGCAGCATCCACATTTAGCGACGTCCATGTAGGGGGTTTTCGTGTTTCGACATTTAACCAATTTATTTTTTTTGTTAAAAAGTAAGAAAATAAAGTAAAATAAAATAATTGTAATAATTATAATGTACATACTACCATTTTAATGTAAAAAAAAAAACATGTTAAAAGCATTTTTGTGTTGATTTTCGCCTTTTTGTCCTATTTCGGATTATCCGCAGAATTCGCTTATCCGCGGTTGCCGCGCCACCCGATTCCGCGGGTAATCGGGAGTTTAGTGTATATTGCTACCCGCTGTCAACCTAGTGGCCTCACTTCAGAATGAAATCATTTTCAAGTTACCATTACATTGTAAGATACATAATAAGTGGATTTGTACTTGAAATACAAATTTGAAACATAATTTTATTTTCTAACTTAATATTCATTGCTTTATGGTTTTTAAACTGCGAACAAAATTGTTTCAATAGAAATTTGTTAAGTGGCGAAACCGGAGATTACGGTACCAGGCTTTCGACAAGATGGCTGCCTCGGCACTACTTTTAAGATATGAATTTTAGTTTTTCAATTAATTAGTGAAAAGTAGAATGACATTTGTAGGTAAGCTTATTTAAAAATGGTTTTGCACGATCTTTTACTAGAAAAACTAACCCTCATCTGGCTAACTGCGATTTGAGATAACAAGTGTGCACCATAATGTATCCTTATGAAGACTGATTGGCTTGTACCCTATTCTCCGTTTTAGCCCAAAAAAGTATGATAAAATATATGTAGAAAATTCTATATGGGTAAAAATTAGATAAGTGGCTAAATCTAATTCCCGACATTTATAACCCGCAAAAATTGTTTATTTTTGAAATTAAATGTTTAAAACATTTATAATACCTCCTTGTTAATCATATCAAGTATGTTTAAGATAAAATAAAAATAAAAATTAGGCATTAAAATTTCAAGGCAGGATATGAAAAGTCATTTTCCTGCCGGGTGACAATTCCATGTTCGCACCTTCAGTTCACTGTCATTTAAAATATTATTTCCAAACATGAAATCTGGGTTTAAAATAATTATTGTATGTTATAGAACATAACATGAAGACTAAAATGTAAGCCAATATGTAATTTGATAATATTTCAGAGGTTTTGTAGCGGGGACTATACTACTCGTCATTTTCCTGCTCCAAATTAAAATCACATTCATTGTTCCATTTCTTTAAGGATTATGATTATCAGATGCTTTGTTATGTTGATTATAGTAAGACATTACAGTTTAATTATGTTAGTAGTTGATTGAACTTCATTTTCCAATTAATAAGAATTGGAGTGATCATTATCCTGTATCTTGTCATTCGGTTGTCAGGGGACGTCATTTTCCTGTCAGACTGTTCATTTTCTTGGCATACCACTTGTAAAAATTCTATATTAAAGCTATAATATCTACTTAAGTGTATGAAAAGTGATTTTGTTATCAATAATAAGTTAACAGTTAGTGAATTAAAAATTAATAAATGCATATTTCTTAAATTTTTTTTCAATATTTTTCTGTGTTTCATTTTAGCCACTTATCTAATTTTTACCCATATGTTTCATTATTTCTTTTTTAACCTTGCATTTTTATCGAACGTACCGTAATAATATCTAAGAAATTAAATACATTTACTTCAAAAATTTGAGGAAAAGTGGACATGGAATTGGAAAATTACTTCACTTGAGGCCAATCCCTCCAAGAAATGAAGTCTGCTATAGAAAATTTAGAACCCGGGATTTGCCTCACGATTCAGTCCACCTCACTAGTCTAGCCAGGGTAGAAACGACATCGGAGACTGTATGCAAAGTTGAATTCAGGAAAGAAAATTCAGTGAAAAATTACCGTGTGTGGAAAAAGTTTACAAAACTGTATACAATTTTTGTGATAATGATTCACTAGCAAAAAAACAGACAATATTTCTACATAAAAATAATAATTTTCCTACAAAAAGAAATCCTTTAAAAGATTACGAAAGTTGTCAATGAATTTCATATATAAATTTAACAAAATTACATTTATATTTAAATATATATCGGCACGTAAACAACATTTTCTTTCGATTAAAATTATAATGTAACTAAAATCAATTATGTACTTACAACTTCTGCTGACTCAGTCACCCTCTTTTCTTGAAAGTCTTTTCAATGGCGGGCTAAACAAGGTCGTGTCCTGCTTTGCAATTGAAAAAACATGAAAGCATTCTAGTTATAAAACTATTCCTGAAATATTTAAGGAAATATGTAGTAAATATTCTCTAGCGCATAGTATAATAAAACTTATAAAAGCTTAAATGTAACCGTACCGTTTCAGCTCAAGCTTTTCGCAGACACTTTCGTTTTATGATAGACATTACAGAAGATGTGATTCGGCTACTAGTTACGAAAACAAAGTATTTAATGTTACTGCTTTCGATCTTCGATGTTGTTTCGTCGAAAAATACTTTGATTTATTTTCTCTTTTCCCGATATCCAAAAGTTTTTGATATTTCTTTTAATAAATAAAAGATAATTATTTCGCTTTTAAAAGAGAACTTAATTTCCAATCGACTTTTCTAATCACCAAGCTCAGGAATCTTGACATTTATATCAAAACGGCTTTTAAATAGGATACTATACACTGTTCATCGTCATAAATGTAATGTTTTCTTAAAATTCTCTTTAAAAACTTTCCTTATGACATTTTTTTATTACTTTACTTTGAATTTTGTTGTGTAATACAGTATTCTCTATCCGAGTCATTTTGAAATTCCCACCATATGTTCTCACCTTTTGGATTGGCCATCTGGCGGCCAAAAGTCGAATCTCGAAGTTTCACATTCTCTTCCTCTAGAATTTGAATGAGGGGTTCCAGTAATAAAAGGATATACCTCAATTATCAATTTTAAATAATGTACAGAAATTACAAACAAGCGCTTCTGATTTTTTCTTTAGAAAAAGTTATTATAATTATTTTTATATCCATTTGTTTATTACTTAATTCATTTTTCTTACCGCAGTACAGCAACCTCAGACAGAAAATTCAAACAGCCAAGTCGTGCAAATTATAGTTAATAAATTGTAATATTAAAAATTTATCTTAATGTAATTAACATGCATCTTTATTTAGTTGCTATTTTCTAACCAGTTCCTGAGTCTACAATTAAAATTAAAAGTGCTTAATAAAACTTAAGCAAAACTATAGATAAAACCACGCTTCTAACAAGAAATGGAATATTCCAATCTCTGATAAGGGACTCCGCATATCACTCAAGGAATTTTTGAATCTTTAGACATACTAAATTTCTACGGAAAAAATATCTTGATAATAATTCCGATACATTACGGTCAGGAAGTTATTTGCAGAGATAACATTGCCTGCACGAGCCGTTATATATGAAACCAGCCTGTCAAATGATTTTCTAATAAGTTAAAAAGACAGTGGGGGATTTAAACTGTGATTAAAATGACTGCGACATGTTTGTTTTTATTTTTTACTTTTGTTTATTGTACAGTTATTAATATCGAATGTTACACTGAAAAATTTGATTTTAAACTAAGTCATTGAGTGAAAACTTCCGTCAATATCTACCCTAAATTCAAGTGTTCACCAGGACTTTTACAATATTCAGTGATTAATTTTATGTTTGCAGTTTATTAATGGTTTGGAAAGACCAGATAAAGATTGGTAAGTTTCTTGTGGAATGGACGAACACATTTGTTGAAGGGGTGGTTTCGTAACAGCCAATAAGATTTCTATATGAGGCGAGCGGTGATGTCTTCTGCTAATGACATCTTCAGAGACCCTTTTCACCTCGACTTCTCTTCCAATTCCTGCCACAGCAGCTGCTCCCGCGGAGAATATCCACCCGGTGTATATTAATGACCGTGTATGCATCGCCTTAGCACTCACAATTCCTCCTTTATGCATTATAGTGTTGGCAGCCATATTCCTCTACTTCTTCCATCTGTCCAACCTTAAAAGTAACGGTCGACCTGAAGCCCATCCACCGCAATGTCCACCCCCTGAGCCAGAAGTTCCTCCAACCAGTCCCACCGATTTGCAACAGTCCAATTGGTCAGGACTGAACAACGTCAGTAGCATCGTAAGCAGCGAAGGTATGTAGCCGTTGTCTTGAATAATATTTTTCATCTCGTTTTAAATATTAATGGTAATTTTATTAAATATTAATATCCAGAAGCAGTTAATAATAACACAAACGTGAAATTAAGTTAGTAAGAATCGGTAAGCAAGTATATCACTAATAATAATTGAAAAGCAGAATTTCCAGTAATAAAAGTGATTTCTAATTCTGAGATATATGAATTAATCAATGATTGTAAATTATTTTTAATAACGAGTTTTCGGGAATCTTACTTAAGTTTTGTTTAAGAAATTAAAGTGAAATTAATAAAATAAAAACTTAACAGTGGTTTTATGAGTGTGGAATTGGCGATCTACACTCAATTAAAGCTATTGCAAAATACAGTATAATGTTTATACGATAGTCTATTTAAGAAATTTGAAACTTTTGTTACATTCAAGCTAATAAGGTAAATGAAATTATGCTTATATTAAATCAGAGAAATAAAGAATTTTTATTCATTAATTTTAAGTAATAATAAATTTAATGAATAAAAATTCCTGATTTCTCTGATTTAATAAATATGTATATTTATCTACATTTATTTCTAATATTTATTATTTTTATTATATGATCTAAAAGAATGGAAAATAACATCTTACACATTATTAGAAAACCTTCATTGGAATGAGATGATGCCTTTAAAGTGGCACAGATTACACTATTTTCTACAAAGTCACCTTGACGGTTGAGGCATTTGTCACATCGTTTGATTATTTTGTCCATCCTAGCCGCGTAAAAAGTCGGGGCCCACTTTGTAACATCACGTTACTTTTTCATTGCATGAGAAACGTCGACCTGACATGTAATCTTTTAGAGAACAGATGAAATCGCTAGGAGCCATATCCGGACTTTTATGGATATAATATTTAATAAAAATATCCAATCTGTCATAATGGTGATGATTGCTGAAATAGACCACGCGGCCTAGAGCAGTACAAATTACATACAAAATTTCTCGTGTGTATCATTGGAGGTGCGCGCTATCTTTTCAAAATAGCGATCCGCTTGGATAACTGGTCTACTATTCGTGCACTGGGAAATTACAAAAATTTCCCAACGGAAACTATGCAGCATGTTGTTTGTGTTCCGTGTAACGTGTGATCGGGCACAGTGATGAAAGAGCATCATGAAATCTCCTTGTAACTCGATAAGATTTCGATGGATCTTAGCTGCTGACACTCTGTGCCCAAAGAAAGCGTATAACTGCACGAAGAGTAGACCAGTTATCCAAGAGGATCGCTATTTTGAAATTACAGCGCGCACCTCCAATGACACACACGACAAAGACCATGCGGCACTGAGCAGCAAAGATATTTCAACACTGTCAGCATTATGGCAAACTCAAAAATTATTTTCTAACCGTTGTAAACTTTTTTTTTTTTTTTATTGATCGACCTTCGTAGCTACCAAACATAAATGTCTTCTAATCCTGTGAGACTGCATTCTGTTTTGTTTTTCACATTATTAATGAATTCATTGAATATATTCTTTATACTTTGTCTCGCTTTGATTTGAGTGACAAGTAATCACTATCTGTTATAAATAATCTTAAAGCAGGCAAATAATTAATTTCTACATTAAAAACAATATATAAGGTATTATAAAGATCTGAGGTTAAACCAACAGGATTGCAATTTTGTTGCTACACATCATTCGAGATTTACAATGTATAGAATTGAATTGAGGTGGGAGCAGTTCCGAACAAATCAGAGTAGATGACGGAAATTGATGTGGATATCAATTTGCGCACTGCCAATCGGACCCAAACCCACCTCCACCCTTCAAACAAAGGGCAATCCGATTCAAAATCAGCAATTCTGAGGTTCAATCACCTGGCTATTAAGGCCTAACAAAGACGAAACACTTCTCCCAGATTCCGACTGATATCTCGAAGGTGTGATTATGAAAAAGTGCATTGTTTTTTCCACTCTACCCACCGCTCACCAAGTGATGTTAGACCTTCGTTATCAGAACTAATTGTTTCGTTAAACAAAAACAAAAAAAAAGAATAAGTAATAAGGAATTTAACGATTCAACAAATGATAACCAGGAAAGGCACAAGGGTAAATAAAATAAAAGGATTTCCACCCCGAGACTGGGCTATCGGTGGGGTTTGGCTGGCTGACAAGTCCTAAACGGCCGTCCTAGTATCTCCCCGGTGATAACTCTGGGTGCAAAATTATTTTATTTGCCTTTGTGTCTCCGTGGTTATCATTTGTTAAAAAAAAGGAACTAAAAAGAACTGTTGCTGTCTCGTTTTATGATTAAATCCATCCTTAATTTTATTTAGGTGATTAATCTTCTTTGTTTCTTCATTTAGATAGATTCCAACTCATGGCACCTGGATATTCTACTGCCTCTCCTTCGCGTCTTCCCTTCCGTGTACGAATCTCTCCTCTGGATCGTCCCGAACACACATCGACGCCGTCCCACAGCCAATTCCGTCAGACTGTCAGTTTCCCCGTACACGAAGATGAATCGACTGCCGCGGAAACCACATCCTCCTTCAGTTCCACGTCGAGACGAGCCATGCAAGGCAGTCACGTGTCACACTACCTGCTTTATCCTTTCCTCTCTTATCACACAATCAATTCTCCGTTCCATCCGTGTTTTAATACACCCACCAGCGATCGCGACGAGTCGCCCTTGGGCCCTGTTCCCCAGGCACCGATGAAACGGCGTCCCGTCCTGGACGAGACCATCTCGCCTCAAGAGTCGAACGCCTCTTCGGTGCGAAGCCTACAGCCGCGAAGACTCTTCGAAGAACCAGACTCGCAGTCGCAGACCTCGTCATCGCAGCACGACGACTTCGAAGAGGATTCACTGACTTGCTCTCCCAGATGCAGTGACAGAGCAGCGCCATTGCAGCAGCCATCCTCCACCGATGGAGTTCGAAGCAACTCCTTGGAATGGGATTATTTTCAATCGGCGGAAAACGACAGAAGGAGGCCACCAATGTTAGTCAAGAAAGAATACTGGCTATAGATCAAAACAACTGAATTTTCATTTATTTTGAGCCACTTTTATTTACAAGTATTTATTTATTTTAATTTCAAAAAGCATAAAGCTAATGCAAGTCAAATTACTTTTTGTTATAAAGGTATTATTTTTTTAATTTCATTTACATATTATTATAAAGTTATAACAAATAATCATCATTAACAACATTATTTATGTTTTGAGAGTAATACGTTTGTTTACAATTTTACAAATTGCTTTTGTTTTTGAATTTTTGTTGTATTTACTTTTACAAATGTTATGTTTCTTTTATGTAGTTTATTTTTTTTAAAAACATCAATGAATCATAAACCTTAGATTTAGGTTTGTATAACAAAAACTATTTTAAGTGAATACTATTGGAATAATACAGTAAGTTGAATAAAAAATTTTAAAAATGATCTGTGTAGATATGAGTTTTTTCTTTTTAGTAAAATTGATTCTTAGTTTAATATCCTGCATTGAAATTGAGGGATTTTTAGTTTAAATTAAAAGTATTGCTATTTAAGTTAAAAAAAAAAAAAAAAAAAAAAAAAGGTATTATTCACTTACAACTAAATAATATTTTTTTTTTAAAGGAGGAGTTATTGGAATTTCAGTGTGTAAACCGAGAATTACGATTTTGTTTTGATATTTTTGAATTCAGGGGCTATTGATTTGTAAAGTCTAACACATGGATTTTGACGATCTCGTATTTTTGTGATTTCACGTAATTTACGCGGGACTAACCTCTATCCATGTCTTCTCACAAAATATTGAGATATTTAAATGAATTGTAATTCGGGGAAATGCATGAGACTTTTACTACATTTTATTATAGTTTTCATAAATTGAAAACAGTCAATAAAGAAACAATAAATTCATTAGGTAGCAATTTCCTAGTGCCAGACAGTGAAAAAACGAAATTTCTTTGAGACCTGCTGAAGAGGCTAATGGCCAAATCTCGTGTTTTCCGTAATTCTCATGCAAACGTGATCATCAACATCAATCTGTTGGACAATATGTTTGTCCGTTTTGTATACTGTCACATTTCACTAAGCTAGGTATGCTGGACGGATTGGACTGATGAGAGGTCATTTAACCTCGAAACAGTACTGTCTCCGATTCCCAGTACAAATACCAAAAAAAAAACTCTGTGAATTTTTGTTTTTGTTTAGTTATGTGCGTTCTTTGTTTTATTTTACTGTGAAAATGTTCTAATGCATGTTAAAGTTTGTCTAATTAAAACCGAGAACAGAATCCCGTTGGGAAAGTCCGACTTCGGGTTTTGTGGTCATTGGTCCGTTCAGAAAAAAAATGGTAATTGGATAAAATTGTTGTTTATCTAAACTGTATTGATTAGGCTGAGAATAAATGTGTACCTAATGCGGCCATTTCCGGTTCAAGATGGCCGCTGGACACTTCTTCAGAGTCGCCTGAATGGTACAAAATGGGGGTCTAGTCTTACTAAATGAACTCGATAAGAGATCGCTGGAAATTATATTTGATACTTAAATTAGAACGGCGTAAATAAATGAGTTTTGCCCGCCAATCTATAGTAGTGTCACTTTGAACAATGCAAGCGTTCAATAGATTGCAAATTGTAGCTTGAAGGATATTTGGTTTTGTTTTTACTAAGTTGTGAATTAATTTGCTTTTAATAAGAAATTCGTACAGTGAAAACATTTTCCTTTCTGTTACTTGCTTTGTGCGGGGCTATTAAATTACTTTTTTGTGAAATAAGGTTTAGAAAAATTTCGTTGATTTTAAAAAGAAATCAAAAAAATTTTACTGAAAATTATTAAAGAAATATACTTATTGATTACTTAACTATTTATTTATTAACTTGCATAAAATAATGAAATTTACTTAAAAATTAAATAAAGAAAACACATTAAATAAAGAAATTCCAAAAATAATTTATTTTACATTATCTTCAAATAACGTAAAAGAAAAAATTCTTTACTGTGTTCTGTAAACTGTATTCGGGGCATAATTTGAGATACAATACATAATTTTTTTTCATTTCTTAACAGGGCCATATTATTCTTAAATTCAGGGACTGAGGACTAGGCAAATATATATACATTTTGCTGAGGCACTGTTTTTTGCTCTAGGCTCCAATAATATTGTTAAAGGTACTTTGCACTCTGCGCCGTAGCAATACGTGTATATATATTAAATAAATACACTCCTAAATATTCTATATTGAAGTGCCGGAGGGGGCCCGACCATGGGTTAATACGGCCCTAATTAACAGAAAACCCTTTTAAAGGTTACTACATATCTGCTGCTGCAGTAAGCTTACAGCGATACAGATAATTTAGAAATGCTCTTATATTTTTACTAAATGGCAAATATACAGGAAATTAATATGATTAACCGCTCTCGCTGGCACATGGATTTTCTCACTGGTTTTTTTCATTGGTTAGTTTTTCATTGTGTAATTTTGTTTCATTTGAGGCACCACTGCGCTTCCGATGTATTGTACATACTAGCCTCAGTACGGATACCTTGTTATTTACTGTGACTTCTCCTGGCTGATGATCGCCAACGAGCGTGAAACAGCTGTTCCAGGATGTCACTTGTGAATAATTTGGTCTCGTCCATTGTTGTTTTTTAACTTATTTCTCTTCTCTCCTGGTCAGATTATGAAGTGGCTTCTCAACAAGCTTTTTCTTTTTTTTTTTCCTTCGCTTTTAAATGAATTGACGGGTTTAGTTACAACCGTCTCTCAATCTTCGCACTCACGTCCACCTTCGCAATTATTGAAATGTAAAAAGCTCCAATTTATCAGAATAATTTTGAGGAATAAAGGAAAGGAACAAGAAAGGAAGTCCTTAACATAACAAAACATCGTCTGAGACCTTATGTATAAATTGTTCGTATACAGCAAGATCTGATAAACAGTGGATTCCATCAATTAATTATTAAAAAAAATGACAACATTTTCATTCCCAAATACCGTAGCCCAGTTTGTCGGATTTAAGGAACATTTAGAGTGCATGAAAAATAATGTAAACTAGTTGACCCGTGCGAATAATTCGCAACAAAAAATCATCTTTGAGAAATAATATATGAGAAGTTGACAAATTTTTATGTTTTTTATTGGAATAAATCGTTTATTTGTATTAAAATATAAATCTTTGATTGTTTTTTATCTGTTCTTATTAAATAAATGATGAAATATCATTTTAAAGTGCATTTTTATTCAAAAAAGGATATTTGAAGTTTACGGCGCTATAGAATTATTTGAAATGTTGTTTCGCTTTCGAAAGATAAGCCGCTTCTGTTAAAGCGTGTCTACATTTTTATAAAAAGGTTTTTAAAATAAAGTTTTTTAACGAAAACATTAATTTTCAACAATTTGTTTATTTTTCGTCATTAGCGGTGAACGTAATCTTCAAAATGATGTCTCAATCATTGATTTTGATGAAGTATTAAAGGAAATATGGCGTTCCGACAGAAAAACACCTTTGAGAAATAATATATAAGGATAACTGAAAAAGATAGTTCTCGAATTTCTATTTTTTTTAAAATTGAGATCATTATTTCATTGATCCGTTCTGGTGTCTCTGGCTGACGATGGATGTAAATTCAGAAGCAGTTCGTCTCCATTATCTAGAATCAAAAACTTTATAATTTATTAAAGAAAAAAAAAACCCTTTTGTTCTCATTTGAGGGTAGCAGCACAGGAGGTAAGACTCTTGCGATCATCTTTCAACGGGATGAATTTGAAATCAGAATGCCAGTATGATGTGCTCCGGCCTTTTTAAAAGTTACTAAAAATAAAAAATAAGTTAAAACAATTTTGCTACTTCATTATTTATTTTTTTTTGTCGAACTTAATAAATTTTACAATATATCCTACAATTCAGTTTTACAATTATTAGAACATATTTAAATATATGTACATTAAAAGTTAAGAAAAGTCATAAATTTCTAACAACATTTCTGGAAAAAAACAAATCAAAGATGGCAGACAGAAAATAAAACGCTGTTACAAGTGCATTCGAATCAGGAAAATTCATTCGTAAAACAAAACTTTTAATATGAAAGATAAAATTATTATTTTTTTTTTTTTTTGTTATGCTAATTTTGACCTACAGTGTCAAAAGTGTTGCACCCTCTACTTCCAAAATCGGAGTAATTCAAAACCAATTCGGCAGCGAATCAATGTGTTATATAAACAAAGTTTAATCTGTTTAACTTTAGCGAGTAATTAACATAAGTAAAACATTGTTATTATTAATAATTCAAATGCGCAGTTTGAATTTTATGCTTTAAAAAAATTCAATGAGGCCTGAGCACTGCTGGCACATGAATTTTCTCACTAAATTTTCATTGGTGAGTTTTTTATTGTGTATTTTTTTCTTTGAGGCACCACTACGCTTCCGATGTATTAAGAATGGTAGTTAGTTTTTCCCTTTCTTTTGCTTGGCTGCTGACAAAGACACTTGAAACAGCATCCAATGTTACGGTGACGGTTACGAAGAATCTTAAGAGAACGCTATTCGAAGCATAAATAACATTTCCGCTAGATTCAGTCATTTAAATTAAAAGCCTATAATAAAGGAAACTGATTTCACGCTCGAATGACGAGATTCTTTAATGCATTTTACAAGATTAAAAATATTCAAA